>BROG01000028.1:1092500-1232500 GCA_030159075.1 Atrina japonica | reverse complement strand
TAAAATTGATAAATTGGGATGTATTTACATACAAAACAGTTCAAAATCATAACGGGGGTTTCAGATTTCTGTTTGACACAAAAATATACATGCAATTTTGTCCGATTCACGTAAGATGATGGGGCAGAGTAACTTTTTGATTATCATACGGATGATTCTACTCACTTTTCAGATATGAGGTTATGACAAGCTGCATGGGAAAAACGTTTCATTCCTCACCGAATATTATCTTATGTATAGCGACAATTAGGAACGATTACTCTATTCCATGTAATTTTAATGTTATGCTTTAAAATTACACGGAGTAGAGTAATCGTCCAGGTCAAGAAAGGGTTCACAAGACTCCACCTCGCCAGGTTATAAGGACTTTACTATAGCAACAATCATTTAAGGACTTTGTGCAAAGCGATAGAGCCGGCCTGACTCAGTCGGTAGTCGAGTCGTAAGTTCGAGTCCAGCCGGCGGCAGGTTGGTTTCCTGTTCTTCGGATGAGACAGTAAAAACCGAGGTCCTATCTCACAGTAGGTGTTGGCACGTTAAAGAACCCTCGCTGCTTGATGGTCGGAAGTGCCGAGCATAGGCCAAAATTTGAAGACCTTCACCGGTATATGGTAACGTCTCCAGTGAGTGAAAGAATTTGAGTGGGACGTTAAACAATAAAACAAAAAGCAAGGCGATATGTTTTGTCTGCACGCCCTATTTTGAGAAATAGTCAGTATTATTTTGTATTCGTTACATCTGTGAGTCAATTCAGACTGATAAGGAACGGGTAATGAAAATAAAAATCCAGAGATTAGGCCTGGACCCAAAGTCACAAACATGCAATACTTAACCTTTGTTTTACTATATAGGACCTAATATAAAAATCACTGATGCCAAAGTATTAATATTTATGATGTCCAGCATACAATATACAAATCTAATGAATACTGAACAAATTCATTTCAAAAACATAAACATTGAAGAAAAAGCGATGCTTTTGATCATTATTTACATTTATTGTAGGCCATAGATAAAATGTAGGCCATAGATATACAGAGAGTATGTGCATGAAATATGTGTTTTTGTATTGAATTGCTGAATTGAGCTGAAAAATGGGATAGGTTTGTGAATTCGGACCCTTTTCGCTGGTCACAACCCGTACACTCTTAACTCATCAACCCCTGAAAACAATGGACTCTTCTGTAAATCAATGACTTAGAACAATCCAAATGTGTCTTTTTGGGGTATACGCAAAATGGACAACAACGAATGACATTTGACCTGCTTACTTAAATTTTTGGCTCAGGTCAGTTAACAAGAATATATATACTTTTGCAAGAATTGTGGCCACTTCTGGACGGTTGAGGCAAAGGATGACCCCTGGGATCTCTGTTATACACCAAATTGTCTTGATACAAGAAACAAGATAATATATTGGAAAGTAATCTCAGTAGTTATCAGGATATTTTACTACTTCTGAAAAGGGTGTGGTTAAGACTGACCCACTGGAAGGAACTTCTGCTGTGCACTAACAATCATCTTCTGATACACAGAACAAGACAATATATGACTTTTGGGTGGGATCTCAAAAGTTTTCAAAATACTTCCCTAGATCTGAATTTTGGGAGTTGGCTCATAATTTCCCTCGGGCATCAGACATACAAAAAGCAACAAAAATATGGTATTAGCGTAAACATTTTACAATAATGTTCATGGCATTTGTTTTTTCTATTTCAGGTATCCGTTGTATAAATTAGAATGTCAAACATTGATATTTCAGTCGCACTATTGTTAAAGTCCGGACTGAAAAGTAAATTTCATCGAAATATTGTAAAACGGGTTTTCTTTAGATGAAATACTTGTATTTGATATTAAAAAAATGTATGATCATCTGTCATCAAAATTAACTCGCAGATTAGTTTTTTTACAAGTAATTGACAACTTTGTGCAATATTTGATTTTCCATTGATATACCGGTATGGTTTGTAAAAAAAGCTTATGTCTGTACATACCTATCTGCCGTAAAAAGTTTATAGCACCTTACCAGGCATCAATTTTTTTACCTCTTATACAATGTTGACCTCTTATACAATGTTGACCTTATATACAATGTTAACTTTTATACAATGTTGACCTTATATATAATGTTGACCTTATATATAATGTTGACCTTATATACAATGTTAACTTTTATACAATGTTGACCTTATATACAATGTTGACCTTATATATATGTTGACCTTATATACAATGTTAACTTTTATACAATGTTGACCTTATATACAATGTTGACGTTATATATAATGTTGACCTTATGTACAATGTTAACTTTTATACAATGTTGACCTTATATACAATGAATACCTTGATAGCGTCATTTCAGTGTCCTCCACAGAAACTACAGGTTTACTCCAGGGGGGCAATATTTCGAATAAACTTTGATTTCACTCTATGTATTATCTTACTGCGATTTAAACACATTGTAATAAGACTGCTACTGTGAGAAATATTCAATATACATTTTTTTCTTCACTTTCGACCCTTTTAGACCCCTACTGAGGTCAATATCATGCACTCCTGTGTCATGGTTTGAACAAGTTAGAACCCAAATTGTATTATGACGCTTTGGCATGAATGTCGTGATTGATGGTTCAGTGGTTCCTGGGAATAATTTTTAAGACTATTTTAACTTATTTTTTTAATCATCTCCCATTTGAAGGAGTCGTGACCCTTGCAATCAACAAACTTGAATCACCGTCGGCTCCGTAAAGCTAAAACACAGGATGACAACTGTTTTATAAGTTTACAAAGCCGGTGTTTACTATGTATCAGCTACAATAGAATTATTTATTCAACATCCCGACTTAGGATCGTAGTATTTCAAAACAAAAGTATTCAAGCGAGCGTATCTTTGAATATTATTAACAATACCAAAGTTATAGTTTTTCAAAAGAGGCCAAACAAATGCTCAAGACGATCGTTTCTGTCAATAAGATTTCATCACATGAGCTCGAATTGAATATAAATGAATATTTCCGATGAAAAAGCGGCATCATACAAGGTCAAATAATAAATCTAGATGTATTGCTTAATCCGACTATGAGTACCCACTGTAAAAATTAATACCTTAGCATTGAACTCTTTAGAATTTAATTGGGTGACCTATTTGAACGTAATACTACTTCAGTGTAATAAATTCGACTTATACCGAAATACCAGGTACTGGGTTTATGTATGCCTTCGGGGACTCAAACGGTCCACCAGCAGTGGCAAAGTTGTTTAAGCTATAGACCATTATCAAGTTCTTACGTAATCCGTTTTTGGATCCAAAGTTTTCGTGCGATGCTTCAACTTTGTTAGTCATAACGACTTCTGGCATGTGTCTTTGTGTCGATAAAGAAATGAAATGCGTTATATATGAAGGTCAAAACTAGTCCTTTATGTAAAAAACAAAAACAAAAACAAATTGACACTTATAATAATTGGAATGTTGTGACATTATACAATTATTGACTTTGGTTGAGGGTGACATAAGGATTTATCAGTCCCAAGAAACATGATATTGACCGAGGCGAAGCAGAGGTCAATATCAATCATGTTTTTTTGACTGATAAATCCTTATGTCACCCGAAACTAAAGACAGTAATTGTTTTATTACTTGACTATTTCAAAATTCGAAACAAAAAACAATCTCGAATCACATTTTATGTTGAACTGCACAGAACGATTTTCAAAATATGTAGGCTGTTCTTTTTCATGAATGATTAAGAGCGATGGTTAAATGACAGCCGGTTTTTCATTGGTTTTTGCAGCTGTTTCATCCAGTCCTATACGCTTACACGAACAGGAAAAGAACGGAAGCACGAGAGGGCGACATAACAATCCAAAGCCCTCTGGACTGTCGAATGAAGGAAAGCAGCGCTTCTTTGATTGATACTCGGATTTATCAATACAAATTGCCATAGTTACAACTAATCAACGGACGGAAAATCCACGAGTCATGTAATAATTTGATTTAATGCATCATGTCTCTGATCTGTTGACCTAAAGCGGCAGTAGCGATGCATTATAGTCACGTGATAGCAGCTCGAAAAATCTAGAATATTAACGGACAATTTGCGAACTCGAAAGTCCGCCTTTTGGTCTTTAAATGAGCTTTCGCTTATTCTTCTGACACCAAAATATAATAAAGCAGTCTACCTCGGTATACGTAAAAATAAACAAAATAAAAACGCCAATAACGTATGATATTTTAATTTTTTGATAATGTATAAACATATGCAAACAACAAAGCAGACTATTGTAATGAAGCAATACGTTTGATATTGATTTGATAGTGATTCGGACAATTTACACGATATTGTTATAAGTAGACAGGGCCAGCATAGAAGTAACATATGTATAGGGTTCAGAGGACCAAAATGGAAAAAAGGACGGGTCATTATTAAATCCATGAAAATCCACTGGTGTATAACGACCAAAGTGTTTTGTTTTTATCTCTTGTTCATACCAAGTTTCGTTTGCCACACCCTTCATACCGCGGATGGTGGGTCCGTAGGTCCGGTGTTGTTCATCTATCTTTGTTCCGTTGAAGTACTCGTATCTATTTGCTGGGTATTCAGTCCAGGAAGTCTGATTAAACAAACAGCAGCGAGTGTATTATTACAATATTTCTGTACTTTGTAAAATGACAAGGAATTTTTTAAATCGAACAGATATTAAAAAAAATCACTAAGGTATAAATTTTCAGGATGTTCAGTATACATATACAAATCTGGTGAATATTGGACAAACACGGACACCTGGAAAGCCAGAGGTGGGATAAGGTGCCATGGAGGAGTAAGCATCTGCTGTTGACTGGTCACGCTCCCTGTGAATCTACGGAAATTTTCGTCCTGATCTTAACTGTATTTCACACTGGCTGCATGAACATGTTCAGTACTCCTTTCAAGTGTCCTGGACATCCTAAAGATTTATACTTTAGTGCCTGGGATGTTTTATATGAAAGTAGCATTAGCTTGGTTTTTTTTATCATTTTCTATCCCTTATTTACGACTTAGATTGATATACAATAACAAAAAAAGATACACACTGGCATAAAAATGATAAAATTTCTATTTATTTTGTTGAGAAGTCCAAGTTTGACACTTGCAATTGATTAACTCAACTTTATTATTTATATATACTGGACCTGACCTTATTATCACAAAACATATAGGAATATAAGATTATTTATGCCTGTATATAGCTGTTATTTGTTATTGTACATCAAGTAATAAAAGTAGAAAAAACTTCAAAATACTTATTTTTGGTAAACACAGCTAATGCCTCTTAAAAAATGCAAATAATTGAAGCATCAACAAAATAAAATTAAATTATCTACAATCTCGTCATACGACTCCACTATTACAATAAACAAAACAAATTAAAACTTACACCATGACCTTTAAATGACCCCGAGAAGAACGCATTCCAAGGCTTGTATACGTCAGTAAGAATATACTCGTTCAAAAAGGATACGGCGGCTTTTACTGTTGTTTTTATGACTTCAGAAGTACCTGTATGAGAAATTTTAATTTTAGTCAACTCAAGTGCATATGCTATTTTCATCATCATATGTAATGAAAAATAATTTACTTAATCAAATAAAATGGAAATTGTGCGACTTATTTTATTTTAGTATTGTAAATAAACTGATTGGAGCATGTGATGTAATGTATTTTTTATTACATTTATTTTTATATATAATCACCACACTTGAGCTACCGTAAAGAAATTAAATCTAAATCTAAGGGGCTGTAATTTTGACATTTTACTTAATATAAACACAGACGGGAAATAAGCAACGAAGCTATACAATAAACGCGACGATTTCGGCTTTCCCATCGTAAATTGTCCACATTTAAGTAGTAATATCCCTCAGTCTAAGCATATGGAGTTTATATTTCACAAATGATCCGATTTTCCAGGACGTGCACAACATTTGAAGAATTGATATACAGAGGAAAACTACTCACTGACAAATTATTGACACAGGGATATCGAAAACCGCGTTTAATGTCAACGTTCCGCAAGTTTTACGGTATATAATATCTTGTTTATGACTACTCTGTTTCACTAAGTGAAATGTTAGTTGCCTTTTTTGTTGGCGGTATGTTGAGAGAGAGAGTACCAATTGTGACGAGGATAGACTCCTCACGTATTTCACTGGACTTGACTGTGGACTCACGGCGGTGTGACCGGTCGACAGGGGATGCTTACTCAAAAAGGCACCTGATCCCACCTCTTGGTTTCCAGAGAAAAAAACAAGTCCATTTTTACCGGATTTGTATCTATGTCCTGGACATACTATTGATTTATGCTTCTGAGTGTTTTCTATAGTGTCGTTACATACACCAACGCCAAATCATAATACTAATATCGCTCATGGGATTGTAAGTAAATCAAATCTAGTTACTTGAATCCCAGTGTAGAGTTCGGGATCCCTCATCAAAATACGTCCAAGTAGTAATCAGTGCATTGGCGGCCATAGCTGTAGTGAACAGTCGATCTTCTCCATATTTCTGAAAAAGAAACAAAATACGTTCAAATAATCGGAGGACACTTCCGGTCTGAATGCATTGATTTTCGCTCAGATTTTTTGGACTTTTTGTTAAACAAAAAGAGATATTGGAACAGAAAACCGAAAACATTATGATCGAATTACATTGTTTTGTTTTAAACACTTATCTAGATAAACTGATCCTTTCATAGACATATCTTATACTTAAGGTATCCATTTTATAAAAGGTTAAACTTTATGCCTGGTTAGGTACTATAATGATTATATTTTATGATGGATAGGTATGTCCCATGTACAGATATACAGTTTTTAGGGACCAAATATCGAATATTGAAAAAAAATTGCACATGGTTATTTTGGTTTTATACTTGCCAATGCACTAATCTTGGAGTTAAATCTCAATGGCATTAAACATAAAAACATAACTGTTTGTAATTTCTGTACAAAAATTGTTCACAAATATTTTATTAATATCAATTTCTTCTGAAGAAAACTTATTTTTAAGGTATTGCAATGAAATTAATTTTTTTTCTGGAATTTACCGAGATTGTGACAAATTTATCTGAATTTAACATACTCATGTATACAATGGATACCTTAAGTCTTAACTTGTGATAATCATAATAAAAAAATTAAAGAGCTTCAATATGTCGGTATCGTAGTTAATCATCCTTTAAAGAGCTTCAATATGACTGTATACATGTACATGGAAATTTTCACCCTGGTTATGTTCGCCATTTTTAGCAGAAAACATTCGCCCGTCTTGAATTCGTCCTAAACAGCCATAGTCTCCTGGATAACATCTACGTCCGTGCGTCGATTGTCTAGCTTGAAAATTCTGCTTTCATTTTAAAGTCGTCTCATATAAGAGTGGAAAATGTGAAAATTAAGCTGGAGCGAAAATTAGCACGTATACAGTTTGACGAGATTTTCTCGGGATTTCGATGTTTCTTTGATTAAAATGTGACGTTACATGTTGTTGATGCCACCAAACAATAATAATTAAAATAACGTTAATAGTATAAATTCTTACTATTGGTTTTCCGTTCTCATCGACATCGCCATTCCCGACAAAGTCGTCATAGTAAACGGTATTGTTTTCCCCTTTGATCGCTTCCTTCAAAACAACATCCGTCATTTTACCACGTAAGGCGGGGCCTAGAGTTTTCATGACCATTTCCATAGCCTGTACGAAAATTTAAATTCATAACACTGATCACTGTATTCATAGTAACCTTTTCTTTTGGAAACCGCTGGTTTATATATATATATATATATATATATATATATATATATATATATATATATATATGTATATACGGTGAAACCTCACTATCAAGACCACCTTTCTGACTGATTCGAAGTGGTCTCCTTAGTGAGGTATTGTAGTTGTTTAATAATTTATCAAGAGACTGGAAACTTATAGTCTGATATGAGAGGTGGTCTCCTAAGCGAGGTTGTCTCCTGAGTGAGGTACTGTACTTTTTATCATTTATAAAGAGATTGTAAATATATGGTCTGAAATGAGAGGTGATCTCCTAAGCGAGGATGTCTCCTGAGTGAGGTACTGTACTTTTTATCATTTATAAAGAGATTGTAAATATATGGTCTGAAATGAGAGGTGGTCTCCTAAGCGAGGTGGTCTTTAGGCGAGGCTCCACTTTACTATTATAACAATAAATCATATTATTAAGGAAGGTTTAGGATAGAACTTGGTCAAAATGCAAAATCTAAAAATTCTGACACAAACTAGAGTGTGGCTAACGTATTTTCTCGTCTGAGTTGCTGTTATGTCTCTCCATATTGCTTTATGACAAAATCGATCTTTTTATGTCATCTGTGTCAGTTTCTCGGTGAATAAGTGTAAAACATTGACTTCCGTTGTCAATTGATATCAAGACATGCGGTGAGCGTAAACATTGGCATGTTCTAAACATTGCTGGCCTAATCATCTTCTGATTTGATGTTTAGCTTCTGATGGTATTTTGTGGGGGATTTCGTGAGACCTGGCTCAATGGGTCTGTAAATAGTGAATCTATAAGAGTTTGTTTTATTTACTAGGGAGTCTACTTCCAGGGGACGATATACAAATCAGGTGAACACTGGACAAACACAGATATGTGGAAATCCAGAGAGACTGGATCTGAAAAAGTTTCAAAGATTTTTTTCCATGGACAAAACAACAAATTATAATCCATATGATTTGCTTTCCATTTTTTATAAATGTTGATATTCATTTCAATAAAATATTTTGCTTTAAGTGGGTTAGTATTAAAAATAGAGCATTGAAATGAGTAATTTAAATTTTCTAACTATAGATTTTTATTGTTTAGATTCTATTAAAGCGTCAAATTGCTTCTATAACGGTATTATATGTACTGAAATGATAATATTGAAATATCTATTTACGTACGCAGTTATTTATTGTTTATTATTGTGCATTATCAGATGCCTGAGGGAGTCAGACAAGTTGTCTGTTTAAAAAATACAACAAAAACCACCAACTCCGGAAGCGTTTGAATCGCATATCGCTCGAAAAAAAAAAATAGATGACTGCAGATGTCATTAAGCGTCCTACGCAAGTTAAAACTCGGAAACATTTAAGGATTATTTTTTTTGAAAAATACGATTCTCTCTTACAAAAGCCGTAGGACATTACTGTATTAAATTTAGAGGTGTTTGTCATAATTCAGATACATTCAGATTTTATTCAATAATATTTCTAACAGAATTTGACATAGAGAGAATTTTAATAAATACTCATGAGGCGTCACCAGATGCATTTAAAATGCCACAAATGTTTACCAGTGCAATGGATATTCAGTCTAGAAACGGCGAACGTTATTTAACATACGACTACTGTCTCAGTACCGGAACTTGATTTAAGGTCTCCTCTAATTGACCCGAGTATTTTTTACATTCTTATGCCGATCGCTTAAGTATACCAATGTGGTTGGAAATCGAACGATTAACCTATAGACTATTGCGATTAATTCAAGTAAAGTGTATTATAGAGCGCAAAATGTTAATTTACATTAAAAGTGAACAAGTCTAGCTAGTATGCGTTTGAAAACTGAATTCTTGGACATCACGTTATAGATATTTATCTGGAAGGTACAAAATACCTGATGAGGGAGACCGCCATTCTGATGACGTCGTTCTAGCTGTGAGAAGGTTCTCGCTACAAACCAGTAAAACTCCAAAACCGATGGGTAATATGTTAAGGCTAAATCTGGACGGGAAGAAAAGTTTGTGTTTATCTGGAAAGCTATCATCGTTGATGTATTTAAGTACAGTTGCTGCAAAATGAAAAACGATAAATGTATATTATTATGTTACGGCGTACCTTAATACAATTCTATATCTTACAATCACCCCGCTAGCAGAAGGGCTAATAAGTTTTAAGCATTGCAAAATATATCATTATATAAATGGCGTTGCCCATTGCATGTATAAAGCGTGAGGTGCTGTAGTACAGTCCTCAGGGAAAACCGATTTTTTTACTTTGTATGTACATTGTATAATTAATAATTTGTTTCATCTGTAACCTGATCAAAAGCGTTCAAATTATTACAATTTTATGTATAAATTGATTATAAAATATGATTATTCTTATCTACAGTATAATTCCATCGATAATCTTATTTCGCAAAAAAGAAATATGTCAAAAACTATTCAATATTTAACATATTTTAAATGTTTGTTTGTATTGTTTGCATTACGGAAATCGATATTAGTATGACAATTATTATTATGGCATTACTCTGAAAAAGGGCATTAGCTGTGTTCTGAAAAAAAATGATATTTCGTTTTTGACTATTTAGATTGGTGTATAGTAACAAATTAGAAATAAACACAGGATATTCCTACATATTTTGTGAAACTAAGGTCAGGTCCATTGTCGTATGCATATACAAATAGTAAGGTTAAATTAATTAATTGCAAATGAATAATTGTCAAACTGGGTTTTTCAAGCAAGTGGTTTTTTTTTTGTGCATCAATCTAAGTAGTACAGAAAGTTAACTGTTTTTTTAAAAAAAAAATGTTCCTTTAATACACAGCCCTCCAACGAGATAAATATATTTGAAATCGTAAACAATTTTATAATTACATGTTTTTACAATAATTATTGTATTAGTATTAAAAGTATCACCATGTTTATGTTCAACTTTAATCCAGTTCCTTTTCCTTCACAGATCCATATAACTCATTTACCCCTACATACACATTTGAACTAGTCTAAGTCATTGATTTACTGAAGAGTCCATTGTATTTCAGGGTTGATGAGTTGAATTGTGAAGATGCCACCAATGTAAAGATTTTGACTGTATATATATAATACATGTACTTAACACTTCCGAGTGGTAACAAGATGTTTTGTACCCAACACAAACCATACTCAATAAAATTCTGATCATACCCAAGGAAGAATTAGTCTTTCATTGTGTACTATTTATCTTGGGCATGACATGTTTTGAGCACGAAACTTCTTGATACCACTCGGAAGTGTTTGTGCGCAGGTGAGATTAGTAGGAACGCAGTCTTTTGAAAAAATATATAATCTGGAATACTCGGGTCCAGTATTTACCTGTATATCTTTATCCTCCAAAACCTCAGAGGTTACCAGTCCCGACAAGATAGCATTGGTTATCCCATACACTGCATTAGCACATACAGTTATATCAACATTGTTGACGTTACCCGGGGTATCTACTCCTTTGTAATATTCATATCGGACGGTTTCTAGATCTTGTACCTGTAGATAGAGACTTTATCTAAGTGGTGTAGGAATATTTGGTCTTGTACACAAAGTAACATCGTATGATGAGTGCATTTATGCTATATCATGTCTATTTAGATTTCTTCTAATTAGCCATCAGTCACACCGTACCGAGGAATCAAACATTCCACAACGAATGAGACATGGAGATTGAAGATCTAATGATACCAGAGTTATCTACCTTTGTCATTATATCGCAAAACTACAATGCATTGTGCAATTGGAATTTGATTTTTGAATGGTGTTTTACGCCACTCTCAACAATTTTTCAGTTATATGGTGGCGGCCAGTTTTTAATGGTGGAGGAGAGAACCCGGTTACAATGTACCCGGTAAGAGACCACCAGCCTTTCGCAATTTAACTGGCAAATTGTCTCACAAAAAACAGCTTAGGTTCCAGTGGGTCTCGAAACTGAGCGCTGAACAGAAGTGAGAGAGTCCCAGGTTCAAAGGGCGATGTTCTAACCACGGAGCCACGGAGGCCTCTAAATGTGCAGTTGGAATTGACACTGGGTGTCATTGGGTTAAAAGACCTATTTTCTAATTTTGTATGCTGGCAATCAGAAAATTCACACATGCTCGGTGTTTAAAATTTAGTAGAAAACACCGTTTAGAAATACTTATAAACTCATTCACAGATTGTAAAGTTATGTTTAAATGTTATATTATTAATCATTGTTTGCATTTAGCTAAAGATTTGAAAAAAGCAATTTCAAAATGATTGAAAACATCAAAATGTAAATATGAATTGTTTCATACACTGCAGAAATCTTGAAATTTATATTTTATCGACGAAATAAGGATACAGAGTTACATATTCTAAATTCAACAAACGAGAGAGACAGAGACAGACAGAGAGACAGAGACATACAGAGTGAGAGAAACACAAACAGACAGACAGAGAGAGACAGACAGACAGAAAGAGGGAGAAACAGAGACAGTCATATAGAAAGAAACAGAGACAGATTATTTTCAGTCGGCTCCACGTGTTTGTAATGACGTACCCATGTCGTAATTAATGCAACATCTTTATTACTCTTCTGGGATGTTTCCAGGAATTTCCTCATGTAGAAATATGTTCTCGTGTCTATTGTGTCAACTCGATCATTTCCTGACATAGGTCTGTATGCAAAATGTTTGAAAGCATTAAAGATTGAGGACAAGTTGGTATTTCGCGACTGCCATAAAGCGTTCGACTCAGGAAAATCGAGTATCATGTCTTTCAACAGTGATCCAAGACCAAGGTTTACAGATGTGTCGTCAAAGTCTGGAGGAATCATAAACGCGTGTTTATATCCTTCCCTGAAAATAATAATAATAATAATAATAATAATAATAATACTTGTAATATTATGTAATTATGATAATTATGATCTTATATGCACACTGCATTTCTTTTTGTGTTTGGTTTTATTTGGTACAAGGCGATCTGTCCTTTTTTTCTTTATAATCGATCGTTTTTATTATGAAAACAAATTACTGTTCATGTCTATGGACTTTTCTATCTGTGATCGCATTGAATATAACTAATCGGCGTCTTACTAACGGTGGGACCCCACTGATTTTCTTTTCATCGTCTTCATACTCGCAATACAAGAAAACAAACCAACATACCGAAGTGCAATCAATGGGGATGTTACATCTTTATTTATATAAGCATGATGAAAAGTAAATTATTAGTTACAACAAAATTGACATCCTAACGGAGCGTTAACGGACGGCCTTAAGTGGAATCCGTTGATGAATAACATGATCGTTCTTCACGTATTTCATTGGACTTGACTGTGGACTCACAGCGGTTGTGACAGATCGACAGGGGATGATTACTCCTCCATGGCACCTGATCCCACCTCTTGTTTTCCAGAGGTCCATGTTTGTCCATTCTTTTTTGTCGGGTTTGTATCTGTGTCCTGGACATCCTAAAGATTTATACTTTGGTATCTGAGATGTTTTATATTTCTAACGTATTAATTATACCCGTCAGTTTCTCCAAAAGACAGTATACAAAACTGATATTAGTATATACAGGGACCTCCAGAACATCCAGAGGTGGAATCAGGTGTCAGGAAGGAATAAACATCCCCGATTGACCAGTCATACCCGCAGTGAGTCCACAGTCAGTTTCAAATAAAACTAACTGATGCAGACAACAAGAGGAAAGCTAGGTGATTTCTTTGAATAAACAAGTGCAACACTTGTTTCTTCATGTAGTAACTTTAAGTGCAGCAACTTCATCTAACCTTAAGTCTGTTAGTGAATGTGGAATATAACTTAAGTTAAAAGCAGGTGCGATGTCATACCTTTTGAATGTAAATGATTAATTAAGTATCATGTCATGATATAATATAAGAACAATATAAGAACAATAAACATATCTCTAATTGTGCAATTTACGGAAAAAATATATCATAAAAATGCAAACATTATGATGTATGGAGCAAATAACTGTTATGTCCATATAACCTGGCGGATGGAGTCTTGACCTGGACGAGTTTACATTTCATGTAATACAGCAGAACATTAAAATTACAGTAATCGTTCCTACTTGTCACCATACATAAGTGTGGGGAATAAAACGTTTTTACCGTGCATTTTGTCATGACCGAAAAGCGAGTGGAAATCATCCGGGTTTACTCCGCCCCGCCAAGATACGTGATTGTAAGTATACATTACCGAGATCCCAGTAGATGTTTAATTGTTTCCTCGATTTTCTGTAGTCCTAATTTTTCCAGTTCTTTATAGACGTTGTTCCAATCAACTTCATACGTCGAGTTGAATAAAGCAAGAAGGTTGATTGGAGTGCTGACGTACCCCTAGCAAAATAGTAACGCATGATCTTGTTACATTTTAAGCGTACTAGTTAAGAATTTTAGAAAAATGGGAGAAGTATACTAGGTTATTGAATGCAAGTTCGGTCCTTGTCCGCGACTAGAACGAGGGCGTAAATGTTTCAACAAATATATTAATTGTTTATTCTATATTCTTATCGGTCAAATAGTAGTCATAATTTAAATATTTTATTCAATTCACAATAAATCACATTATAAAAATGTCATCGGTATGGCGCGAATGAATATAACACGAAAGTTAAAATCCGGATGTATATATTTCACGTTCTAACTTTTTATATCATGTTTTCACTTTCTGGTAAAATCCCCGGTAAATAAAAAAAAAGAAGTAAGAACATGATAGATGGTAGGATATTACGTCTTTTCATCTAACATTTAGTGAATGGAAAACGCATGTAGGATATACAGTAGAATATATTATATAACATAAAGTACCATTGACTGAGAATAATCTGAGGACAACTAGGCTTAATGTAATAAGTCATTTGACGTTGAACAAACTCCAAGGTTCTTTTTGAAATATTTACTATATTGAATTAGGGGCACACTGATTAGTAATGCTAGTTCAAATTTATTCTTATTCCTAATACAGATAAGATACAACAAAGATACCTTGCCCAATAATCGCCCACTGTGAACATCGTGAACCCTATCGAGATTCGGTTGAATGTCAGGTGAACACAGCTGTGTTTCTGTAGCATATATAGATAAATCTAGACTTTATATTGTTTCACAGTTGTAAAACCGGTGATCATCGTACAATCTCAGACCACTCATGTGACACACATACACACACACGCACGCACACACACATTTCAATGAAAACGTTTTGTAGCGATTAATCATCGAGGAATTTGCCCTTGGATGGATTTTCTCAGTGAGACAGACACAGAATGCTACCTTTGCGAGTTTGGTCTCAACATGAAGAACATTTCCGAATTACAAACCATCGCAAATATTACAAAGTGGAAAACTATCTATCTATCTATCTATCTATCTATCTATCTATCTATATATATATATATATATATATATATATATATATATATATATATATATATATATATATATATATATATATATATATATATATATATATATATATTCTGTTACAATTCCTTCCTCTATCAATTTTTAACCATCATAGATCTACAGAACATTTTTAAATTGTAGTAAATTTTTTTTACTAGGTGTTCATTTATACTATAATATCCCTGGGTCTAAGCTGGGTCTTTACCCCGGGGGAAACTATAATAGGAGACATCCGTTTTTACGACATCGGCTTCTATGCCGATATGAATGATATGTGACGTCATTGTCCACGACTATAGAATTCTACAATTTTAGAACAAGGTCATTATAAAATGCTATTTACCTTGTATTGTTCGTTGTATATCTGTGGCCAAAAAGCCATGATGGAATTTGTGTAGTTTACATTTTGGTTCCTGTGGTCCATGATGAAATCAATGGCAAGTGTAATTTGTTTTTCGGTGGGTTTTGGAGCTGTCCCAAATCTGTAGGCTTCCAGAAGAATTGCAGTGATCCAAGCTGTTGCAAACATATTGTTATCGTACACCCCAAACATGTAGCGCATAGCCGTATCCGTCGGACTTCCATGGAAATATTGCTTCACGTCACTTTCGTAAGAACCGGCAATTTTACCCCAAATTAATGGAGGAAATGGTAAAGTCGTTACTTTAGCCTGCATGCTCTCAATTTTCTTAAATAACTCGTCCACTGTTGTCTGGATATCATTACCTGTGCCATATGCACATGTATACAAAGCAAACACACAGAAACCCACACACAAATGTTTGAAATGGTTCATTTTTGTGCTCTGGTCCGATTTCTGGGCGACACGGCTAAGATCACACGTCTACTGTTCGTTTGCCTTGTGAACGGCTTATCACAAATAAAGTGGGGCAAAGGTTATCTAGTTTCAAAATTTGACATTTTAACTTGAATTTACATAACAAATGGTGGTCAAGTTTTATAAGATGTTTTAACATGTTATATCAATATCATGTCAACGTCCAGAAAACTAAATAACGAGATATATTTTTGGATTCCATGTTGGTGCAGATCATATTTCCTTTATGAGCCCATGAAGTTATCATGAAACTTAAATCGCGTCCTCCGCTAACGACCATTAATCCTTCTCTCTGCCTTTCTTTATCTGTTAAAACATATTAACTAATCCCTTTCGTCTTTACGGTTCCTGTGGAATATTTTCATTGGCCGCATCAAAACTACTTTCATGTATATGCTACCATCATGCCTAATTTATTTTAAATATTTGAAAAAAGATTGAAATTGTCATTACCTACACAACTCTTGTATCGCTTGCCCTCGTTCCGCGCCTTGTCGATTATCGTTACTTTTCAATATCGTTATATACTAAAGTGCCGGTGTCTTTTAGCTTAACCCATCGGGGAATGGGCTAAAGACAAAGAGCATGCAGTTCATCGTCAGAGTTTCCAGGAGACAACACTGGTGAACATTTGACAATCACGGACCTCTGGAAATTCAGAAGTGGGATCAAGTGTAAAGAAGGAGTAAGCATCCCCTGTTGATCGGTCACACCCGCCGTGAGTTCACAGTCAAATCCAAATGAAATAAGGAAGGAATAAATCCACGTCACTATTGGTGCAGATAACTCAACAACCACTATCTCTACAAGTAACTGAATATCGAACAGGCAGCTCAACATTTCAATTACTGAGGCAGAGTAATTGCAAACAAGGAAATTTCAGAATGTTGACATCAAACGCAATTCTCGATATCCTTGTTACAATAACTTATCAGAAAGTAGTTTGCTTCTGTATATGAAATGTAAATATGTTGAATACGCCCTGGCATGTCGGATCATTTGTGAGATATAAACACCATATACAGGTGATTATGGGATATTGCTACTTAAATGTGGTAATTTTACGATGAAAAAGCGAAATCGTTGCGTTTGTCGTATAGCCTGGTTGTTTATTTACCGTCTATATTAAATAAAATGCGCTAGTAGGAGGTGTATGGATTTAATTCTGTTGTAGTTTGCTAGATTTATGATCAAACTAAAGAGCATATTGAATAGTTATCTTGAGTCTAAGATGAATAGTCATTTGGCTTGAAACGGTTGCAGATTTAATGTAGATACGCAGTCACTTTTTTCTTCATTTTCATCATCTGACCAAAGGATATTAACCTTTTACCCCATAATACCTGAGTGGTATGCTCTTTCTATTGTTCAACACCAGTTTATTATGATCTGTAGGGTTGGAAGGGTTAATGGGGAAATGGAAATTCGTTTTATACTGTAAAATGATAATAACTTTAAGATTTGTGGAATCAATATTCTTTAAGATACTTCCAACAATCGTGGATATGAAACAACCGTTCCAAACTTTGATTCGTCAAGGTTTAACGGATGATGCACATTCAGTACATTGGCTGTAGGCGAGACATTAACACCCAGGCTATACGACAAACGCGACGATTTCGGCTTTTCCCATCACCAATTTCCCACATTTAAGTAGTAATATCACACAATCACCATGCATATAGTGTTTATATCTCGCAAATGATCCAATATGACAGAGCGTGTTCAACATATGAACATTTCATATACAAAACCAAACGACTTACTGATGGTCATTGTTACGGGGATGTCGAGAATCGCGTTCTATATCATCTGTACCAATTGTGACGAGGTTTTGCTCCTCACTTCTTTTGTTTAAATTTGACTGTGGACTCACAGTAGTTGCGACTCCTCCATTTCAAATATTCACCGGATTTATATATTTTTCTCCTGGACATCCTGAAGTTTAATACATGTACTTATGTATCTGTGATTTTTATTTTTTAGGTGTTTGAAGGCATTAATGGTGTTATCTAGAGTTGCAGTAAATGTAATTCCACACATTGCTACTGGAAAATATCTTTCATTACCTGATGTTCCGTGAACAATTTTATGGAAACTTCATTTTACTGTTGATTCTAAGGGAATTCAAATTTTAACTTGCATTTCAAAATCTCCTGCAGGATTATTAAAAATTCCTACCGGAAATTAATTTAACCACAATGATTTTTATTCATCAACGGGTTGTTTTGTTTGCCCTTAGAATTTCGTTTGTCTCTTAGAAATTATTTTACTAAATGAACAAAACTAATCCCATAAGATAAAAATTATCCTATGAAATTTTGTAAATCTCCTGTGAATTTTATCTATTTTTTTCTAAAAGAAGTTCTACCTTTGCAAGTGAATTTCTCACCTATCACGTAACGTTAAAAAATAAAAAATACCACAAAAATCTATGTTACAATATGTTCATATTGCGGTGTATATAGTTTGTGCAACTAAAGTGGGCGCGAAAATGCAGTTTGAAGAACTGCGTAATTAATTGAGACAGAGTGCACAGAGTTACCATTTGTCTTAACAAGAATAATCCAGTCGTTATATTTGACTCTCTTCGACCCTGTCTGTAAGAGGGCGCTGTGATGATTCGGGTTATATTTGTCTTAGATTCTGATTTACATACTTCCTAGCTAGACAGACGAGTAGATGATATTGACGGTATAAAATTATTAGTCGTTTTCATCTTTCATCTTATTGATTGACAATTTAAACTGGACGTTTAAAAAATATAGCTCTAAAAATGAATTCGTACAGCGTGTAGGTCTAATATTGAGGATGAAATATAAAAAATCTCAGATACCAAAGTATAAATCAATAGAATGTCCAGGACATCCGGTAAAAATGGACAAACACGGACCTCTGGAAACAAAAAGGTGGGATCAGGTGCAATGGAGGAGTAGGCATCCCCTGTCGACCGGTCACACCCGCCGTGAATCCACAGTCAATTCCAAATGAAATACGTGAGGAACAAATCCTCGTCACAATTGGTACAGACATCTCAACAACCGCCAACGAAAAGGCAACTCAACATTTCACTTAGTGAAACAGAGTTATTGCAAACAGGACCATTATACCGACCGTAAAATTTGCGGAACGATGACATTACAAAATGTTTCAAACCTTATTATTATCAAAGACCCTCTGTCTAAAAATTGATAAAATTGCTCTCCTCAACAAACGTCAAATAATTGTGTAATACGGAGAAATAATTATACATAAAAAAGGCATTAGCTGTATTCACCAAAAATTATCATTTCATTTTTGTTTCGACTGTTTCTACACGTACTTGATGTACAACAACAAATATGTTGTAGAGCTATACACATTCATAACAAATCTTATATATTCTCATAATATTTTGTGAAGATATTATCAGGTCCAGTGTGCTATTTATATACAAATAGTAAGGTTGAGTTAATCACTCGCAATTGAAAAAGGGCCGAATCTGTGTTTCTCAAGCAATTTTCACAAAATATGAAGAAATTATATATTTTTAATGCCTACACGTATATCTCTTTTGTAAAGAATTATTGTTTATCAATCTAAGCCCCTGTCACACATTGACGATTTAGCCAGAGTATGCCCGACGTATTAAATAATCATAAATTGTTGGCATACGTCGATCTTTCACCGTTTCCTTGTCACACATTAACAATTTGTTGAACTTATGTGGACGTATGAAAAAGTATCAAATATTTATGACACGTTGGCAATACATCGAACTGTCACTGTAATTTAGGATACGATGGCCATTTACAAGTAATATATAGGGAAGTGTGTTAAACTATAGCGTACCTACAACTTACCCCAGCGTATGGCTCATACGCTGACATACGTCGAAAAGTTTTGTGTATGGCAGCTTATACCAGCGTGTTGTGAGCTTATGCAAAACGTAATTAAAACTTACCCGACGTATGCCAGCGTTTTAACCAAATTTTTCATACGTAGCGCATACGCTGGCTAAATGGTCAATGTGTGACAATAGTAAAAAAGAAAGAAAAAACACAGCTAATGGCCCAGCCCTTTAACCAATCATTAAATGTCAGAATTGTTTTTAACTGAAAGTAGTTATCGGTGGCTACCCGGCACGATTTTTAAATTTTGACCGCAAGTGGGCGTCACCAGTGGCGCTGTTGATGACGCCATCAAAATGCTGGCTTCTGTTATCCTTGTACTTAGACTCATAGAGTTTATGAGTATATACAAAGGGAGATCACTCTGTATAGACTCTATAGGTGGAACAAAGGGAGATCACTCTGTAAAGACTCTATAAGGTGGGATAAAAGGGTGATCACTGTATAGATTGAAGGGATGGGACAAATGGGAGATCTCTGTGTATAGACTGTTTAGATTGGACAAAAGGGAGATCACTCTGTATAGCCTGTATGAGTAGGACAAAAGGGAGATTACTCTGTATAGACTGTATGGGTGGAACAAAGGGGAGATCACTGAGAATAGACTGTATAGGTGGAACAAAGGGAGATTACTATGTATAGACTGTAGGGATGGAACAAAAGGGCGATTACTCTAGATGGGCTGTAAACACTAAACCAGAGAGGGAGGGTGGGTAGTGAAACTGAAAGTATAGGAAGGGTAACCATCTTGACTATGGAATCATGGGATATCTAGTTTTCAGAGACCGACTAATCTCACAGCAGGAGAGATACATCGAACATGAAAGTGTGTAACGTACTCAAAGTTTACAAAAGTGATCAAGTGTGTACCGTTCTCATGTTTCAAAGTTTGCAACGTGTGCAACATTCTAAGTTATGAAGTCTCAAAATGACAAATGACAATTTGACAAATATGACAAAGTGACAAAGTTGTGAAGTATGAAGTTGTTCACTTACATCGTTTCAAGAAGTATCAAAGTTCAGACAGTGAAAAAAAGTATTTGTATTATTTTATTGCGTTTTTGTACTTTTGTATATAAAATAAAAAAATGAAATACTCACCAGAGGATTTTTTCTGACGATGTTGAAACTTCGAGCTTCGGATGCCAAATGAGCTCTCAGAAGTCTAACTGAACTTATTCTCTATTTTTTAAGTTACTATTCTTAGAATTTACTAGTTTGGATTTCTATCTAATAAATTTCATCGATCAAGTAAAAGAGGTAGTTAATGTTCACATTCACTTACTATAGGTTAGACTTGCAACTACAGTATAACACAACACATACAAACTGCATACTTTCAGTTCAGGTTTCTTTTCGACTAAGTTGGGTGGCACTTAAAAGGGCTGTTGAATTTTTCTCGTAGGAGAGAAGGTCTACTGTCCGCCCAGCAGAACTCTTAAGTGCCGGACTTCCATCTCCTTTTCTTCTAGCAGTCGTCTTATTTGACGTTGCCACAGAAGCCTCAAATCAGCCTGTGCCATAGCATGCTCCATCTCAGGCATCGGTGGTGTTGATGGCACAGCTCTTGGCGGAGGAGGCTTAGGTGGTGGTGTCCTAGGCCTATAAGGTGGTGGTGGACGGCTCGAAAACGCGGGCCTATGTGGAAGCCCGCAAACTAGCAATCTTCTCTTCGGCGACGTACACGGGTGAATACCTTTACGGAAATCACTCTCCAATGGTACATCTCCAAAGTTGTTCATGATGAACAGATACCGAGTAAAACCAAATGTCTGGTTTATACTGAAACTATGAAAGCGCACGCAAGCTATGGCGTCAGAGGTCTATTCGGAGTAACAGCGGGCTAGTCGTCTCAAGAAGAACACTGCACCTAAAAAGAAAATAACACCCCTCCTCCTCAGCAGAAAAAGAAGAGCCCTAAGAAGAAGAAGAAGCCATTGATTCTAAAACTGAATCTGAAACAGATTCGTGAAGCTGACACACTGAATCAGGCTTCTCCTACACGAATACCATCTCCATCTGTAACCAACAGACCTGTAGCAGGAACCATCTGTCTTTGGACAACCTATACGTCTTCCGGGTAGACCTAATATCAAAATTATTCAACGAAAACAACCTCATATTACTAAGACTAAAGCAGTCCTACACAAACTGAATGTACCTAAGAAGTCTACTCCTACTGCTACTCCAAATCGACCTTGTTATTTCCCTTATTACCAAAACCTTTAACTACGAAAGCTGTATCATCTAAGCTGAACAAACGCGTTACATCTACTCCAAAGTCTACTCGTTCACCTTCGTATCCCATCACCAGTCAGCCTAAGACAAAACCTACTTCATTTATGAATAGCTACAAATGTATTTCGTTTCGATTGGCTTTCTCTTTGTCTCCATGACAACATGACCTCTTTTTCCAGTATGACGCACTTCCGGTTATGACGTCACAGGCGACTATCTGGGCACGACTTTTGAATTGACCAATCAGAAGCCAGGCGCCCCCTAGCAGCCAAAATTCAAAAATCGTGCCCGTAAGCCGCCTATAACTACTACTGAACAGTGTAATTTACAATAATTTGACTTAAAAACGTTGTGAAATTAGTATTTGTAATAATGGGCAAATTACTGCTGAATTCCACTACATTCTAGAATGTAAAGTTTTGTCATGTCACAGAAAAAAATATCTGAGAAATAAATATTATACACGTCCAAATGTTATCAAATTTGCTGAAATTTTGACAAATTCGAATTTCAGGTTGTTGAAATATTTTAAAAATGGATGATGGTATCTGTCCTCCCTGAACGGTAGGTAGATCTAATTCCATTATATCTCGTGTACATAACACATATACTTACCTTTTCCAGTTTACCATCTTCATTTTGTACCTCTGTCTTTCATTTTGGATTTATGATTTTTTTTGTATCTCATGTACCATTTAAATGGTTTGAGTGAATAAACTGAAATTGAAAATTATACATGTAGCCCTTAAAATAAACAATTAAACATGAAATTTATTTTCAACATTATGAAAAATCACATTTCATAAGTTATTTATAATTATAAGTATATAGCAAAGATATGTTTTGTTTAATTTTGTTTTTCTTTTGTTAACACTTAAGTGCGCATTAAATTCCGTTTCTTCTCCTAAGAATGTCTTCTGTTTTTTCTGCGACGGTGGCGTCTCAGTGACCAGGGCCTGGCACCATAAAACTTTAGAATTACTTAAGTCTAAAAATTTTACTCAACTTTGGCTAATCCTGAAATCTGATTGGCTGAGCAGGCCAAGTTGAGAATATTCTCAGACTTGATTAAATTCTCAAGTTTTATGGTGCCAGGCCCGGGTGGTTAGAACATCGCGCTTTGAACCAGGACGTTTCTTACTTCTGGTTAGGACAGGTTCGAGTGTCGCTGGAACCTGAACTGTTTTTTTTTTTTAGAAAGTTTGCCAGTTTTCTTACGGAAAGTCAGTGTTCTCTTTCAGCGTATATTGTAACCGGGTTTTCTCTTCCGCCAATAAAAACCGGTCAATACCATATAACTGAAAAATTATTGAATGTGGCGTAAAACACTATTCAAAATTCATTGCGATGTAGATGCTCAAACTATGTCATGAGATTTTGTATGCGGAGCCAGGGCACAGATACTTGTGGACAGGACCATCTAAGTGTGCCTTGCCCATAACGCCTTGGTTTTTAGTCTATTTAATTCTTTCTTTTCATCAAAACATGACAAATTTGGGATACACCAGGAAATGTGGCCAAACAACAGACTTAAACCAAATGTGGTTACATCCTCTTTTTATATACAGGGGTTTTATATGTTAGGGGGGGCATTCAACTTTGTTATATGATAGGGGGGATTCAACTTTGAATTATCTTCCAAAGATTATGAATCTTTTAGCTAAGTTCAGTTACTGTTGTATGGAAAATGATTAAACTATACTAACCTTAGTATCGGATATCATTTGTAACTTTCTTTGATATTACTATGTACAAATATTTCTTGTTTTGACAATGTCAATTTTAGTCTTAATGTTTATTGGAGCTATCTGCATACATTCTAATGTAAATTTATTGCAGTAAAAACTATTATTATTATTATTAGGAAAGCTATTAGATTATTATGCATATATTTTGTTTTCTATCGTTTTCTAAGTACAAATTCCAGTATACATTTCTCTTTATGTATTTTCTTTGTGAAATCTTCATTATGGAGGAAATAAAAGAAATAATAATTATCAATAAATTAATTGAGAAGTGAATTAATTTATTAAGTGGTAAATTACTTAATTAATCAGCGATATATAATGCCTATGAATATTGCTGAAAGATTTACTTTTGAAGGGGAGGTTATATGTTTGGGGGCATTCAACTTTGAATTATCTTCCACAGATTACGAATCTTTTAGACTAAGAAAAAATGACAATGTCTATAAACTTTTGGCAAGTGGCTGTACATTTCTCTTTATGTATTTTCTTTGTGAAATCTTCATTATGGAGGAATTAAAGGAAAAAATGATAATGAACAATAAGTATAAGAAATAAATAAATTCATTGATAAGTGATTAAATTACCTAATTAATCAGCGATTTAGAACGCCTAGCAGCATCGCTTAAAGAAGTACTTCAAAGGTAATAAATTGAGTGCGCATTTAGTAAATTAATTAGATAATGTGTACATTGATTAATTCATAAAAAACTAGCAGGTTAATTAATTACAGAGGAGCACAGTGGTATACAGACTCGGCAGAAAAACCCCACTTTTTTTTTACAATTTTGCCACAAAAAAAATATACATATACATTCTAAATTGGAGCTCAACTGATGAAGTGTAATTGACAGTTACGATCGTTATAATATCTATTTGCAATAAGTCTTCCATTCACACAGAATTATTAGATCTAGTTCCAAAGAATCCTATCGAATTTAATTTGTTTTGAATTCTTGAAAATAAAATTACCAGTACAAGATAATCCCGAAAGCAAAACAAAATGACAAGCGAACGAGATTTAAATGTATATCTATTTATTAAATGGATAAAGATTTAAATCTAATCAGCGAATTTTTCAAAAGTTTAAAGATGTGCGGCTTTTAGGGTTAACAGTGTGTTACGTGCAATATAGATCTAACACTTGTTCAAGCTCCGTTTAAAATGGCAGTTTACATCATAGATCTGTACATTCTCAATAAATTGTTACAATTAAACCTTTTGTTTCAAATATACACTCGAAGCAATTAGTTCGATGGTCGGCGAAGCTTCCTATCAATAGCATAGATCTTATCTGGGTCATCGATATCATGTCACTGCTTAAAATAGATAGTGTCTGAGATTGTGACGTCATTTTGACAATCTATAAACCAATGAAATTCCTCGTTACAAAGGCTGCAATGAAAATCGCATGGAGACGAAAACGGTGTATGCTATCAACATGTAAACAACATCATGCCGCTTGAATTACTTGTTTATGTTGGGTTTGAATTATCGCCGATTTTACTGATGACTAACAATTTTTAAATTTTAAGGTCTCAGTAATATTCTAGTCGGTCCAGATGACATAATTTTGCAAAGTGCGGGCAAATTCGTGCTTGTACAAGCACATGTAGGCTAAGTCAAATGAATGCTTCTATTCACGTTGAAGCTTGCCAATAAATACGGCAAAATAGTTCGATGTACACATTGTGATTAAAATAGGGTTAAATGTGTTTTGATTCAAAATGGAGACAACAAGATCGAAAATTGGCAATTATTTTCTGACCAGTGTCTCACCTGGGATCTTATATGTGACCTTTTATCGTTTTGTGTAAATTATTGGGCTTACAGCCAGTAGCCTATATTGGAGTTTGTGTAGATCTACGTGAAGTAAGTGAAAGTTAGATTATATACACAACATGACTTCTACAATGTCTCAGATACCACCTTTAGATCTGAACTTGCCACCGGCGAATCCCAAGTCTTATGGAGGTAAAAAGGGATTTAATACTAGTTACATTTCTCTTAATGACGAGGAGGATGTGTTGGTACCTAAACAACATGGAGGTAAAAAGGGGTCATCTTTAGGGTATGTACCCAGCCTGGATGAGGAGGAGAACTTAGCCCCCAAGTTGCACATCAGTAAAAAAGGGACAATACATTCAAATTTAATCTCCAAAGGAGACGATGAAAGCTTTTCCTACAAAAATTCATATAAAAAAGGGGTGTCATCAGGTCTCATGCCAATTAACGATGATGATGATACCGTACCTATAAAGTCATATGGGGGTAAGAAAGGGGCACCTGCTGGACTTATAACTATCACCGACGAAGGTGAGATAATTCCTTTGACACCAAGGACATCAGTTCATCAGCAAGGCTCAAAGCGGGGTGCACCTGGACCATTGGTCACCACCAGTGATGAGGAGGAAAATGAAAGTTTGCCCCCAAGCCCTCGATCTAGTGTCACGAGTAGCTCATCAGTTCATCAGCATGCATACGAACATGATCATGATTATGAAAATGTGGCTTCCCCTAGTGGTAGTAGTACCGCTAGTGGTCCTGTATATGTAAGACCTCCAGGATTTAAACATCATGCACAAGAAATTAAAAAAGTGAAAAAGAAGAAAACCACTGCATTTCTAGATATAAAATCTGGGCTGAAAAAAAGAGCCCCTACTCCACCGAAAGTTAAACCAAGGAGAGGTAAGAGTATAAGTTGATTACTTTTCAGACTGAACATGTACAGTAAAACCTGTATATAGGGGCCACCCAAAGGACCAGAAAATATTGGCCTTTATGTGCAGGTGACTCTTATATACAGGTTCAATTTAATTAACGTATGCAGTCAAGGGACTTGAAAAAAGTGGCCCTTATAAACAAGTATTCCTTATATAGAGGTGGTCGCTATAGCAGGTTTTACTGTACTTATGACCTTTCTCACATACATGTCCACAAGTTCAAGTTGTATCGGCCACATATGGTGTGACCAATAAAGTGTTAGGCCTGAATTAAAATATTGTGTGTTTCCCCAAACGCGACTCATTCTGCCCCATAATGGGTAGGTAGGTCGGTAGATTCATTTTTTTTCAAAGAAAAGGTCAAAGTGAATATGAAAAAAATACTGTCACAGACTTCCTCCCAAGTATCTGACAGCTTGAACCTACTTAATACACTTGTAACCAGTGTTTTTTCTAAGTTTGGCCCTCAAAATAAATGAACACTTACACAAACAGTTGAGACTTTTGCTAGTTTTAGCTCACCCATTCTCGTGTATAAACAAAATCAGTTAAAGAAAAGTATGTGAAAAAATAAAAACCGCAAACAAATATTTTGAGTTGTGCTGATTTTTTTGGGTCGGTCGCGTTTGGGGAAACAAACAATATTTTAATCTAGGCGTTATATGGGGGCATACATGTATCATAAACCAAAATTCTATGTATTGTCAATTTTAAAAAAAAAATACGGATGTAGAGGTAAATCATTTTGCCTTGCTCCAATTTCATTCATTAAATAATGTACATAGCTTCAAACGTCAATATTGTGCCAACATATAACTTGCCATGTTAACGCCAATTTATCATGCTGTCTCAATCCCTAAGCAGTTTCTTTGGCAGCCTATCCCATTTAACGACATGTAATCTATACCTGTGGTCACATTTAGACTCGCCCATATCAATACACTGTATGGTCTTACTTCCTTGCATTTAACAGCATTCAAGTTGTTTATACTTCCTTGCTTGAAAACAGCATTTAAGTTGTTTTTAATTCCTTGCTTGTAAACAACATTTAGGGCATTTTTACTTCATTGCATGTAAACAGCATTTAAGTTAGTTTTACTTCCTTACTTGTAAACAGCATTTAAGTTGGTTTTACTTCCTTGCTTATAAACATCATTTAAGTTGTTTTACTCCCTAGCTTTTAACAGCATTTAAATTGTTTTACTCCCTTGCTTTTAACAGCATTTAAGTTGTTTTTACTTCCTTGCTTTTAACAGCATTTAAGTTGTTTTACTCCCTAGCTTTTAACAGCATTTAAATTGTTTTACTCCCTTGCTTTTAACAGCATTTAAGTTGGTTTTACTTCCTTGCTTTTAACAGCATTTAAGTTGTTTTACTCCCTAGCTTTTAACAGCATTTAAGTTGTTTTACTCCCTTGCTTTTAACAGCTGTTATGTTGGTTTTACTTCCTTGGATGCAATATCAGAATCAACATCATTTTAACATCTATGCATGTGAAATACAGCATTGAAGTTGTTTTCAAATAAGAGATGGGAGGAATGACAGAAGAAGTCAGTGATTACAAATGTACTCTTCAACCAAGTAAAGATCCTTGTCATGTGATGAGACAAACTCTACTGTCTGGTCCCGTCTACTGGTAGAGTGTCTTTGAACAGACCGCAAAATAACACGGAAGCAATCGTTAGGGTTACATGGAGATTATTACAAATGCCAATCAGCTAAGCTCCTTTTCATTCTCGATGAATTTCATTTTTAAGTTTCATTGTTGCTATCATAACCTGCAGGTTATGGTCATTACTTTTAGCATAACCTGTAAATGGGTTATGACAGTTGCTGTAATTTTGTGGCCTGGCTATTGTAACCTGCGTCCTCCGTTCATTATACTTTTAGGATAACCTGTAAATGGGTTATGACAATTGCTGTTACTTTGTCCTGGCTGTCATAACCTGCAGGTGACGGTCATTACTTTTAGTGTAACCTGTAAATGGGTTATGACAATTGCTGTTACTTTGTCCTGGCTGTCATAACCTGCAGGTGACGGTCATTACTTTTAGTGTAACCTGTAAATGGGTTATGACAATTGCTGTAATTTTGTGGCCTGGCTATTGTAACCTGCGTCCTCCGTTCATTATACTTTTAGGATAACCTGTAAATGGGTTATGACAATTGCTGTTACTTTGTCCTGGCTGTCATAACCTGCAGGTGATGGTCATTACTTTTAGTTTAACCTGTAAATGGGTTATGACAATTGCTGTTACTTTGTCCTGGCTGTCATAACCTGCAGGTGACGGTCATTACTTTTAGTGTAACCTGTAAATGGGTTATGACAATTGCTGTGTTTTTGTGGCCTGTTAAAAAAATGTTACTTCACAGCATGATATACATGTACTGGTACATGACATGTTACAGAATATTCAAATGAAAATTCCAATATTCGTATATTCATCATTTACTATTTACTCAGGAAGATTCAGTCATTCTTTTCAGCTCCAAGAAATTACAACATATACAAAAAAAAAATTGTACATCCTAGAAAATTATTAGCACAATGTATTTTGAAGCTTAATTAAAACTGAAGGAATTGAATCAGTCACATGGTGTGTTAGTCACTACCTAATGAAAAGATATAAATAGGAATTACAGCTGACTCGTGATATTTGTTGTACAATGAACATACTGATACATTTACATACAGTAAAACCAGCTTTAGTGACCACCTGTGTATAAAGACCACCTGGTCACAAAGACCATTTTTTGCTGTCCCCAGTAGTACCATTTGTGTACAAATCAACCTCTATATAAAGACCACCTCCCTTTAAAGACCAGTTTTCTTGTGTCCCTAAGGAGGTCACTATGTATACAAGTTTCACTGCATATACGGTATGTATGTTTAATGTTGATACAAATGTTTTTGTTAGAATACATATAAACAATATCTGGAAGTCAAACCCTTTCCCTTGGGCCCCTTTTGCTTTTAAAACAGTTCCTACATTGATTTGTGAGTGCCATGGTACGCGTATATGCCTAAAATTTGGTTATGTGGTAATGCTGAGTGAAGGAACAATTCTTTCCCTTGTGTCCCCCATGCTTTTAAAATAATCCCTACACTAATTTGTGTGTACAGTACAACGTATATGCCTAAAATTTGGTTATGTGGTAATGCTGGGTGAAGGAACCCCTTGTGTCCCCCATGCTTTTAAAACAATCCCTACACTAGTTTGTGTGTACAGTACAATATATATGCCTAAAATTTGGTTATGTGGTAATGCTGGGTGAAGAAACAGTCACTACCATTTTAAAAAATCTGTTGTAGGTTCCAGTTAGGGAATTCAAATTCAAATTGGGACCTTCTGCTTGTGAGTCAAGTGCTCTCCGTATACATGTACCTCCTTACCATCACAAGCAGTCAATGATTAAAGTCTCTGGTATGACTTCATCAGGATTGCATACATTGTCCAAATCTGTATATCACCTAGCTCATACACACATCATCCACATGCACACATACACTGTCCAAATCTGTATATCACCCTCATACACACACCATCCATATATCCACTGTCTGTTTACTCACTACCCAAATCTGTATATCACCCTCATACATGTACACACATTATCACATACACATAAATCCACATATCCACTGTCTGTTTACCCATCATCCAAATCTGTATATCACCCTCATACATGTACACACATTATCACATACACATAAATCCACATATCCACTGTCTGTTTACCCACCACCCAAATCTATATATCACCCTCATACATTGTACACACATTATCACATACACATAAATCCACATATCCACTGTCTGTTTACCCATCATCCAAATCTGTATATCACCCTCATACATGTACACACATTATCACATACACATAAATCCACATATCCACTGTCTGTTTACCCACCACCCAAATCTATATATCACCCTCATACATTGTACACACATTATCACATACACATAAATCCACATATCCACTGTCTGTTTACCCATCACCCAAATCTGTATATCACCCTCATACATGTACACATTATCCACAAACACATATATCCACATATCCACTGTCTGTTTATCCACCACCCAAATCTATATAATATCACCCTCATACACACATCAACATACACACATTTCGACATACGTGTACATGTATACACTGTCTATTTATTACACTACCCAAATCTGTATATCACCTCATACACACATCATAAACAAACACATACTTTCAAATACACATTGTCTGTTTAAACACCACCCAAATTTATATAATATTACCCTCATACACACATCATAAACATACGCACATCCATATATAAAGTACACTGTCTGTTTACCCACCACCCAAATCTATATATTATAATATTACCCTCATACACACCATAAATATTCACATATCCATAAACAATGTCTGTTTACTCACCATCCAAATCTATATATCACCCTCATACACACATTATCCACATACATATATATTCACATATACACTGTTTACTCACCATCCAAATCTATATATCACCTCATACACACATTATCAACATACACATACATATGTATATCCACATATACAATGTTTATACACCATCCAAATCTATATATCACCTCATACACACATCATTAACATACACATATACACACTGTCTGTCAGGGGGAAGCTAGGAGAGACTAATTATATACAATGTATATATACATCTTCTGTGTCTACATTGTATTTATTACTCTTACAGGAGGGACACCAGAAGAGACAAATTATATACAATGTATATATACATCTTCTGTGTCTACATTGTATTTATTACTCTTACAGGAGGGACACCAGAAGATGAGACTAATTATATACAATGTATATATACATCTTCTGTGTCTACATTGTATTTATTACTCTTACAGGAGGGACACCAGAAGAGACTAATTATATACAATGTATATATACATCTTCTGTGTCTACATTGTATTTATTACTCTTACAGGAGGGACACCAGAAGAGACTAATTATTATACAATGTATATATACATCTTCTGTGTCTACATTGTATTTATTACTCTTACAGGAGGGACACCAGGAGAGACTAATTATATACAATGTATTATATACATCTTCTGTGTCTACATTGTATTTTATTACTCTTACAGGAGGGACACCAGAAGAGGACTAATTATATACAATGTATATATACATCTTCTGTGTCTACATTGTATTTATTACTCTTACAGGAGGGACACCAGAAGAGACTAATTATATACAATGTATATATACATCTTCTGTGTCTACATTGTATTTATTACTCTTACAGGAGGGACACCAGAAGAGACTAATTATATACAATGTATATATACATCTTCTGTGTCTACATTGTATTTATTACTCTTACAGGAGGGAAGCCAGGAGAGCATAATTATATACAATGTATATATACATCTTCTGTCTACATTGTATTTATTACTCATTCAGGGGTAAAGCTAAGAGAGACTCCAAAAACATGTATATACAATTGTATACATACATACATACTTCTGTGTCTACATTGTATTTATTACTCATTCAGGGGTAAAGCTAAGAGAGACTCCAAAAACATGTATATACAATTGTATACATACATACATACTTCTGTGTCTACATTGTATTTATTACTCATTCAGGGGGAATGCTAAGAGAGACTCCAAAAACACGTATATACAATTGTATACATACATACATACATACTTCTATGTCTACATTGTATTTGTTACTCATAAAGTAGGGAAATGCTAGGAAAGACTCCAAGATAACAGTGCATATCTAGAACAACATTATAAGAGAAATTGATCATTTGCTGGTGTTACCTGGCAAGATACCTGTAAGGCATTGTTTGTTATGATGGATTGATAATTACTACTGATCAATACATAAATATATAATATACCTGTAAACTCAGCACCTAGGTAGTACACCAATCACTTGGTCGGTAGGTAAAGATAGATCAATACAAAAGATTAGTTAAACTCTGTCTGTGCTGCTCCAGACATACATCTACATGTATCTAGTAACATCAGGTACTAAAATCGGGGAGAAGAATTTTCCTCCAGTTGGAGGAATTCCTCCTTTTTAAAAATTTTGCTGCCATGTTTCGTCTTTATTTCCCCCATTAAACCCCTAAAAATTAGCCATTTTCCTCCTTTGTCACCAATAAGGAATCATGATCGCATCCCTGTAGAATATACAAAATAAAAGTGAAGGGTTGGTTGACCTTTTCAGTCACCTGATCCAAAGGCTCAAGTCACAAGTGATCCATGATTCCCTGTTGCAGTCTGTTGGTGTCTATTGCTCGTAACCTTATGATATTTGCATGAAACTTTTAATACAGGAATGGTTGGCACCTTGCCCAGACCAAGTGTAATCATTTTCTTGATTGGGCCGAAATCTAAGCCATCTTAAATCATTAATGTGGTATTAAAATGAAAAAACTAAGAAGAGGTTTCCATTTTTGGGTTAGTTCAAAACCCAAGATGAACACTAAGGCAGCCATCTTGGTAAACCAATTTTTTTTTGTCTAGGGTCCTAAAAATTTTGCCAATATACTAACCAATGACTGCCACCATATAATTGAAAAATTGTTCCGTGTTAATAAAGCCATTTAAATAATAATAATAAAAATGACTTGAATATCAACAAGGATAATAATTTTTGAAAATACTATATGTATTCCCTATCTTTATGAAAGCAGTATAAACTGTCATTTTTATGGAAATTTATGTGTAATTACTGTAATTTTCAGAAAAGTTACATGCTAAATAATCTTCATGTAACATATACAGCAAGCAGGAATACCATTATTTATTTGGTAAAACAATTTGTTGAGCAGGAAGAGTTTTGCATGCCTAGGCTTGATTTGATGAGCGATGTGACTTCTTAGGCTGTGAGCCTAATGGCACTCATCCCTATGATGCAATGAGAGGTGTCTGGTGTTTTTTTCCTTCTTGAGTGATCCATATTTCCAATGCCTTTTAACACATTCACCCCTGGAGACACATTTGGACTGGTCTAAATCATTGATTTATGACAGAATCCATTGTTTTTCAGGGGTTGATGAGTTAAAGTGCTAATACACTTTTACAATCTGACAAAGTCAACAAACTGCACACCTTAGACCATTACCCTCCAACTAGACAAGAGATAAAAAGTCATTTCTGAAAATCTGGCACAATCTGGGATTGAACCAGTTACCTTTGGGTTGAAGAAGGGGACCTCCATGGCCGAGTGGTTAGAGCATCGCATTTTGAACCATGAACTGAAGTTTTTGTCAGCACAGGTTCTAGTCCCACTGAAATCTACTTGTGGAAGGTCAGTGGTCTCTTCCTGGGTACATTGTTACTGGGTTCCCTCCTCCACTCATAAAATCTGACCCCCACCATATACAACAATATATAACTGAAAAATTGTTGAACAGACCACCGGCCTTCAAGAAGTAAACAGGCAAACTTTCTCACAAAGTCAACTTAAGATTCCAGCTAGGCTCCAACCTGTACTGACTAGAGGTGAGAGACTTCATGCTTTAAAGTGTGTACATGTATGTCGTCTGCAGTGTATACTCAATAGAAGGGTATGGTAGGATATGGATAACTACATGTACTTTACGACATCATACCATTTCCAGAAAAATACATGGCCAGCATGTTACCGTTTTCAGCAGTTTTTTTTTTTCACAATGTAGTGGGACAATAGACTGTCTTCAACCTGTGACACAGATTCTAATCAACGTTAATATTTGCGGCCTCTGTGGCTGAGTGGTTAATGCATCAAGCTTGGAACCATGAAGTCTCTTACTTCTGGTCAGCACAGGTTCAAGCACTGCTGAAACCCAAGTTGATTTTTTTTAGACATTTTGGCACTTTACTTGTGGAAGGCCAGTGGTACTCTTCCCAGGGTACAATTGTAACCAGGCTCTCTTTTTCACCATTGAAAACTGTCCTCTGCCATACAAGTAAAAAAAATTGTTGTATGTGGGGTTAAATACTATTCAAAATTCAAATTCAATTAATTTTTGCTGTTTTCAATAATGGCATACCGGTTTGATCTCATACTCATATTGTAACTGTAGTATACTTACAATCAGTATTATAAGATTTAATTGGAAATTTAAGGAGAAAAGTTGAATAACTTTTTTCCAGCAAGTAGTTGAATGTTACGGAATGATATTTTGAAATAATCGTAAAATAAACATAGTACTGGATTGATTTAAAGACCTATGCATCCCAGTTACTATAAATACCTCTATAATTGTTTAAGTTGACATTCTGGGACGTAAATTAAATAGGAGTTCTTTGTCATAGCTAGTCGTTACTGTGGTTGCAATACAACATTAGGTTGTCTGTGTTAATCTTAGATTAGAAATTAATCTACTCGTAAAACGTAAATCAGTTCAAGGAATTTGTATTTTGAGGATATATTGATCTCTCCATGTACAGTACAACTTCCTTGTTTGGCTAAACATGTATTAACTCATCAACCCCTGAAAAACAATGGACTCTTCTGTAAATTGATGACTGAGACCAGTCCAAATGTGTTTTAAGGGGTGAGTGAGTTAAATCAAACAAAAATATATACAGTGGAATCTTGTTTTCTCAAAATTCGTGCGACTATCCCTATAACTTTGAAATACCTAGAAATCAAGATAACTACATGTATATAATTTTGATGAACAATTTTTTCTATTAATTAAAAAAATCGGGGTCAGTTGTTCAGTTTTGACATAACCAGAATTTTGACTCCTCCGATTCCAACAAAATGGAATTTGACTGTGTGTTCATTTATGGTTACCCCAAAGACCCTTGATTTTCATAAAATAGTTCTGAAAGATTCGTTGAAACAAAAACAAATACATGTATCTATAATTTATACCTACCTGTACCATGGTTCAAAATCTAATGTAACAAAATTACATGTATTTTATGTTTGCCCAAATATTTCAGTGGAATTGTGAACAGTGGTACTGGTCATATCTGCCATTGAAATATGGTCTCATAGGTAACATAGTGTCTCAAAGATTTAAGTAATTCACCTCCCCCCTCCCCTCCCCCCAATTAATGGACTCATCTTTACATCAGTGAAGTAGTCAGTTCCAACTGTGTCTTAGGGATATATAGGTTCATTTAATGACAGGTGGATCCAGGGTTTTGTAAGGTAATTGGGTTCCTTTAAAGTAACCCAGTTCCATTGGCAGATAATAATTTTTTCCTCCAAAATATGTCTGGAAATTCCTAAACTTTACCTGTATAAATCTGGCCGGAAATTCCTAAACTTTACCTGTATAAATTTTATAAATGTCTAAAAATAGGATTATGATAAGACTGCACAACAATTTTGTTTATTACATGTAATCATAAAAATGGACACTTTCTGAAATCTACAATGTTATTGATACATTTAAAAATAGGATATCAAACGGTACTTGTCAGAGGACAATAATTTGATGGTTCTAACTAGGGGTGTAACCATAATTATATCGATACAATGATATATTGTGATATTATTTCTGCAGATATGATATATTGATACAAAGTAAATATTGATATTTTTCTGAGAAATAAAATATGGAATCGTGTTGTTTCCTTTATTAGTATTTCAGTGTCTGTTGGTGTCACCTAAGCACATCAACAAATGATCTTTTTTATCTGAGATAAGTTACCAATGTACAAGATGTAATGAATAATAAGTAGTTCTACATTGTACAGTCACTGTTTCTGTGTTTTACTGTTTCCAATCTTACACTGAATATTCCTAACAATATGATATATCATGATACATGGTGATATGTTCTTCATTTATTGTGATATATTGTCAAACACTTTTGAGTCATGACACACTGCCTGAGTTCTAACCATGGGTGTTATTATTATTATTATTATTATTATTATTATATATATATAAATTATTTTCTCCAATTTCAGAAACTGTTCCTATGCGATTAAGGGCATTACCGCAGTCCTTTTGGAAACAACCAAATGTTCCAAATCCAGTATCCCCAGCAACTGTGTTCCCATCATTACCTCCCCTTGGTAGCCGAGACCCTGCTGAGGACATCACAGGTATTATTTAGAGTCCTTTATTATCTGTTGTACAAACAAATATATCTTAGTACAACGATCACATGTATAACATGTAGACATCAGGGATTTTCCACACTCCTTTTGGAATGGGAACTGAACCTTTTGAAATGGGAATTTTAGCAACATTGTAATTTAATTGGAAAATCTAAGATGCGTAAAACTGTTTGAAGATACAGGGATCTCTTAAAATTCATTGTTATTTTACTTCAAGTTCATATGAGAATTTCGACTAGAGCTGACCTGGCTCAGTCGGTGGAGTGCTCGACTCTTGATCGTGAGATCGAGTCCAGCTGGCGGCAGGTGGCTGTCCTGTCCTTCGGATGAGACAGTAAAAACCAAGGTCCCATGTCACAGTTGGTGTCAGCACATTAAAGAGCCCTCACTGCTCAATGATCGTAAGTGTTTAACATAGGCCAAAATTTGAAACCTTTTACCGGCATTTAGTGATGTCTCCAAATGAGTGAAAAATTCTCAAGTGAGACGTTAAACAACAATAAACAAACAAACAAGAATTTTGACTGCAATTTTTTTCTTATTGGGAATGGGGCCTTATTTTAGCCCCTACAATATGACAGAAAATCTGTAGACTTGAAAATTATTTTTTCTAAAACAAACTAATGAAATTTATATATTATAATATATATACAGTATACTGAAGAATCAGAAAATTTTGTTTAATTTCGTTCATTTGTAGTTTTCATTTTTCAATGAAAATAAAACCATTAAGTTTACCAAAATTACACCTAGTAATGCTAATGGTTTCCTTTACAAACATGTTTTCTTCTATTTTTCAATGAAATTTAACATCAATGAATTTGTTTTATTTTTAAAAAAACAAATTGCCCCAACCAAAATTTTCTAATTTTACTGTATATTGAAAAATTCTCATCTCACTGCAATCATTCAAATTACCTTAAATTTACCCGTAAAACCTTGTTATTATACTGCTATAATATGTTGAGGACAAATTTGGCATTTTTACAAAGGGGTTTGGCAATAGGTTGAAGGAAACCTTAAGTGAAATTATAGAAATGAAATAATAGGAGAAATTGGAAAAGTAGACTTTCAAAAATTGTAGCGTTAAGTGAGGTGGCAAATGAAACGAGGGGCATTATAAAGCGGTTTTATTATACTCATGTACTGGTAAGCCTTTCTGCATCTTGTTACAAATGTTACATTTTTCAATGCTGACTTCATGCAACAAAGGTTCCTTTTCTCATAGTGGTTTATACATACATGTATGTATACCATATATGTTAACTTTAAAAATGTAAATTGATACGAAGAAAAAAGTAACAGAGGAATTGAATTAAGCATGATCTTTTGTTTTCCTAGTATTTTATGGTTGATAAATTAGCCACGAGCCTCACAACAATGGCATTCCTTAAGATTTATAAACTTGGCAACTCTACCGCGAGTCATTGTTAAATCATTGATCGGGGATTTTTTTTACTTCGTTAATCTTATATCACAATCAGTATAAATCAAATCAAGGCACATAGTTAAATTTAAATATTTGTTACATGTACACAAATGTAAAACGGTGCATTACAAACATAATTCTGTTTGTACTAAAGTTTTAGGTACATTTTAAATATATTATGTTATTGTTAGATATGTTTGCCCTCCAGGTATATATCCAAGTATGAAAATGTAAACTTTAAATTGATTAATTTTCTAGTTTTCTTTTTTTTTTTTTTTTTTTTTTATACACAAGCTTACCAGTCTTTGTTAATAATAACATACAGTGGAACCTCGCCTAAAGACCACCTTGTTTAAGAGACCACCTTCCATTTAAAGCCATTAAAATAAAAGTCTTTTGAAAATTTCTTGATAACTCTAGATAGGTCCAGACACTCACTTAAAGTCCTATGATGGCCCATTTACACTCAGTTAGGATGACAAGTTTGTTTTAACTCATAATGTACTTTATGATTCCATCTTGGAAATATAAAAAAATAATGTTGCCATTTGTTACACTTCCATATGCTGCTTTGCTTGTGAGTGATACAAGCATGTAAACAATGAATAACTTTCAATGGGTCCTTACCAGAAGTAAGATGACATTGTGTAATATTCATGGCAACCTCAGATAAGAGAGTTACTAAACATGGATGGTAGTTTGTTTTCAGTAAAGTAGATTGTGTTTTTAACTCATCAACCCCTGAAAAACAATGGACTCTTCTATAAATCAATGACTTAGACCAGTCTAAGTGTGTCTTTAAGGGTGAATGGTTTAAATGAATCAAATCTACCAGAGACTTTATTATTTATTTATCTGTTTAAAAGAGCCATGAAATAAGATGATAAAAATGATAACATGTTTATTTATAGCTGACACCAGTCACTCTTTCGCCACATCTCGTAGACATTTCAGAAGATAATCAAATCATTTGATGCCATGTTTTGTTTGGTTTCCATGTAAACACAAGGATATATTAATGATTATTGGCATCTGTTCTCTGTTTTCAACATGATCAATGGTAAATTGTGTTCTTAGTTGGCTATACATAGTAACGTTTTGGAGTGGGGGTTTTAGGTTATAATGGGTCTGAGTTGGATCCTGGTTAAGAGTTTAAGGGTTCGGTCAATATATATACAAATATAAACAAGTATATACAAATAAGGATCAACAATACTTGTGCTTTAATGATAAAATACAACAATACCTATAAACTATTCTAACAAGAATCGGCATTTAACTACAACAGCCATTATCAGAGTCTCAGGGAATCACAATGAATCACAGTTTAATTACAGAGATTGAATTATTTACAGTGGGTCTCGGAACTTGTATATGTATTTAAGCTACACTGCCAGCTAGTGTGTGTTTTCAGCACTAGAGTCTGAGACCTATATAGGGTTCCAACACCACTCTGTGACAGTTCAAGCATTATATACAAAACTTATTCTTAAACTAGAAGGCAATAGTCACTGTTTATCTGTGATAAACAGATTACTACTGTCCTATTCAACTATTTTTGCTGATGTTGATGTTTCAACTTGCAACTTACAGACTGAACCCGAGTGATGTCGTTACCTCTACTTATATAAACAGAGATCAATGCTGATGGGTCAATAATTCTTAAATTTCATTAGCTGCTGCTTTGCAGATTTCAATCCTACTTTTGCACAAAATTAAATACAATAAGAATACATGAAAAAGATAAAATATGAGTGCATTTTTGTGGAGACATAAAATAAAACTTAAATATGAACTAAAATAAATATACTTTAATTAATTCCAGAGTCTTGAAGTTTTTCTTATAAAACTAAACACAAAAATAAATACATCATTTATGAAACTGTCACAATATATTAGATACTTCATTGTTTCTTGATTGATAAATTTCCCCCAAATTACTCATAACTTAGATAATGGGCTTTAAGGGACCACCTCTTTAATCAGACCAGTATGAGTCAGTCTTTGAGGTGGTCTTAATAGAGAGGTTGTACTGTACAACTCAGTATTTCTGACCCACAGTAAACAAGGGTTCACACAGACCTTGGAAATTGCTTGATTGATATATAGTATATTGAAAAGTGCTTAAAAACAAAGGCATCCTTGAAAAGTGCTTAAAAACAAAGGCATCCTTGAAAAGTGCTTAAAAACAAAGGCATCCTTGAAAAGTGCTTAAAAACAAAGGCATCCTTGAAAAGTGCTTAAAAACAAAGGCATCCTTGAAAAGTGCTTAAAAACAAAGGCATCTTTGAAAAGTGCTTAAAAACAAAGGCATCCTTGAAAAGTGCTTGAATTTAATGTAAAATGAGCTCCAGAATACAGACACTTCACCTTGTATAATACAATTTAAGTAAAGCGTTTTTGTGATGCTGTACTGCTGGATCTCTGTAGTGTGTAGTGGAACTCTAATGCTGTACTGCTGGATCTCTGTAGTGTGTAGTGGAACTCTAATGTTGTACTGCTGGATCTCTGTAGTGTGTAGTGGAACTCTAATGCTGTACTGCTGGATCTCTGTAGTGTGTAGTGGAACTCTAATGTTGTACTGCTGGATCTCTGTAGTGTGTAGTGGAACTCTAATGCTGTACTGCTGGATCTCACAGTGTGTAGTGGAACTCTAATGCAGTACTGCTGGATCTCTGTAGTGTGTAGTGGAACTCTAATGTTGTACTGCTGGATCTCTGTAAAAGTGCTTAAACTCTAAAGCTGTACTGCTTGATCTCTGTAGTGTGTAGTGGAACTCTAATGTTGTACTGCTGGATCTCTGTAGTGTGTAGTGGAACTCTAATGCTGCACTGCTGGATCTCTGAAAGTGTGTAAAAACTCTAATGCTGTACTGCTGGATCTCTGTAGTGTATAGTGGAACTCTAATGCTGTACTGCTGGATCTCTGTAGTGTGTAGTGGAACTCTAATGCTGTACTGCTGGATCTCTGTAGTGTGTAGTGGAACTCTAATGCTGTACTGCTGGATCTCTGTAGTGTGTAGTGGAACTCTAATGCTGTACTGCTGGATCTCTGTAGTGTGTAGTGGAACTCTAATGCTGTACTGCTGGATCTCTTTAGTGTGTAGTGGAACTCTAATGCTGTACTGCTGGATCTCTTTAGTGTGTAGTGGAACTCTAATGCTGTACTGCTGGATCTCTTTAGTGTGTAGTGGAACTCTAAGCAGTATTTTGAGGACTGCCATTGAAATATGAAATAACTTTTGCTGTCATTGTTTCTTTTTTGGTTGCAAGATATTTATAGTTTATACATACCCATTGAAAGTGCTTGAAAAACACTTTGAAAAGTCCTTGAAAAGTGCTTGAAAAATCTTCCTAACCATGTAGACAGGTGACTCGGTGACTTCTTGTTTCCTAAAGTTTTGGTACCCAGTGTAAAAACCAATTCCTTCTTCTCTTTAAGTGTCCATATGGAAGAAACTGGCAAGCCAAAAGTCCCACCTTTGTGAACTTCGATGAACTTTTCATGAGGAAAAAATGGCCAACCAAAAGTTTCCACCTTTATTTACTAATATGGGGAAAGAATTGGCTGGCCCCAAATCCCTTCTTATATAATTTTAGAATTAGCCAATTTCTTTCTGTGGGAAATTTTGGCCTTGTAATTCTCTAGATAGTACACTTATGTATTATACATGTATTATTTCATTAGGAATAATCATAATTTTCGCTGAGAAAATAAGGTTACCGTTTAGCATGGGGAAGTGGCCTTTAAAGGGACATAATTAGAGAGAATTGTTAGGCCGGCCTGAAGAGACTTAATCTTTGTAATACTGTACATCTGGAAGTTTGAAGTTCCGTTTAATTTTCATTATTTTCGCCCTTAGATGAGAGGGCAAACTTTAAATGAAAGCCAAATTTTTAAGCTGATTATTTGAAGCACGGCCATACATGCCAACCATGAGCCTACTGTATGGTGATTTAGGGCAAATTCAAAACTGTTGGAATATGTTTTCTGTCCTGCAAGGGCAAAATAACCAGGGACGAAAATTTCCGGTTATATAATACACAGTATTATAGCAGATACATGTAGGTGTGTGTACATTCATATGAGAGACATGGTAACTAATTGGAGAGATCAATAAACTCACAAATTTTTAAAGTCATGGGTCAAAAAATCATGTTCAAAAGTTCCTATGGTGTATATTGTCGAAAATAATCTTGGTGCATTCGATCACTAAGCCGTCTACCCAGCATACCTCAGAGGAAGGAGTTAATTCGTGTGGAATTTTTTCTTTTTAAGTTGTAACGTTCAGGTGTGATTTATCTAATTATGTATTGGTGAGATATTAATATAAGCCAGATTATTGGTCAGTATTACTATTAAAGTGAAACGTACATGACCATTTCAAACACACTGGCTATTATGGTTTGATTCAATAGTTACTTTACATATTTATCCTATTATAAAGTTTAAAAGGTGACATTAAGGTATTTAAAATGGACAAACGCTATGATAGGATTTAGATATTTTTGCAGGTTGCAGGCGTTCCTTTAAATCGCCCAAGTTTTATCAGGCTGTATTGCTGCTGTATGGTCTAGCAGATTAGCGTAAAAAATTGTATCACAATCCGAAGTTTTTCTGAATATTGACTTAATGTGCTGCGCAAGTACATTTGTAATTTCTTTTAAAGACCCATGTCACAATAGCATGACACAGTATTGTATAGGGAAAAATAAGTCGCAGCGTTAATATTTGCTACATTCACATCGCTGATAAATTTGTGAATTTAAGAAACAATGAATAAATTTTTAATAAGAACTTTTTATATACATGTACATAATATATATTGGGCTAGATTTGCAGGACCTGATGTAATTTTAAGCTAAAATGTACTTCCAATCTGTGAATTAAAAAATGTAATCATTTCAGAAGAGAGAAAAACATGAAAATTACAACCAATGGTATACAACCTCTGTACAGTAAAATTACAAAATATGAAATTAAACCCCTGTACAATAAAATTACAACCTGTGGAATTAAACCTCTGTACAGTAAAATTACAACCCGTAGAAATAAACCCCTGTACAGTAAAATTACAACCCGTAGAAATAAACCCCTGTACAGTAAAATTACAACCCATAGAAATAAACCCCTGTACAGTAAAATTACAACCCATTGACATAAACCCCTGTACAGTAAAATTACAACCCATTGACATAAAACCCTGTACAGTAAAATTACAACCTGTGGAATTAAACCCCTGTACAGTAAAATTACAACCTGTGGAATTAAACCCCTGTACAGTAAAATTACAACCTGTGGAAATAAACCCCTGTACAGTAAAATTACAACCTGTGGAATTAAACCCCTGTACAGTAAAATTACAACCTGTGGAAATAAACCCCTGTACAGTAAAATTACAACCTGTGGAAATAAACCCCTGTACAGTAAAATTACAACCTGTGGAAATAAACCCCTGTACAGTAAAATTACAACCTGTTGAAATAAACCCCTGTACAGTAAAATTACAACACATGATGTAATGTACATTGTAGTTGAAGTGATTATGCATATTATACAACTGTTACCATATCCTATGTTTCTATATTATTTTGGAAAGGAAACAAAATTGCCTGATTTGTAGGGGTTGTCTCCCTCTATTTACTTCACCACATGCTAGACCAATTCTCAATCAAAAAAGGACATTGTTGCTATTGTATACCAATTTTGTTGTTTTCAAGATGTACGACCAATTACACCACCAGATGAAAAGGAACGACAAAAGAAACAACAGACAAGACAACCGGATAGGAAAATATTTGTCTCTGGTGACACCGACCTACTTTTAAAGCACCTGTTTGATGGAGTTGTAGATGACAAGAAAAATTCACCACAAATAAAGCGTGGAAGGTAAACAATTATATTTTTTCATGAACATTTTTATCATGTTACAATTGTACATGTATCTTTTTGTCTATAAAGTAATGTAAAATAAGTTCTATGATTTGTTAACTTAGAAAAAATATTTCTGGTACAATTATAATTGTGTACATGTACAGTTTACAATAAGATGTTAGCCATGGAAAAAGAACTAACTCATTCAGTCCTAAAGGCAAATTTAGACTGGCCTAAGTCTTTGATTTACAGAAGAGTCCATTTTTTCAAAGGTTGATTGTACACAAATGGTACTAAAATGTAGGAAAAAACAGTCTTTATGACCAGGAGGTCTTTATACACAGGTGGTCACTAAAGCAGGTTTTACTGTATATGTCAATTTTTAAAGAAAGTGTTGTTCCTTATGTGCTTAAACCACTTTACTGGTTTCTGTTGGGTTATTAGTGTTATCTAGTCATGTTGGGATCCATGCTACTTACATCTATTTTGTATATATTTACTTCCAGGCCAAGAAAAGTCACAATACCCAAAGCAACATCAACAAAAGGTCTCTTATCAGGGGAGGATCCATATTTAGTTGATGCAGTTACTGAGAAACTTTTCCCTCAGTTATCACTGGAAACGCGGCAAGGTCATGGAGGAGCCACATCATTACAGTTAGTGACACTTCGTGAGGGTGACAAGTCAGTGACGCTACCCTCATTAAGCATAGAACAGAATTATTCCCAAATGCTTTCAGAACTGGCAATGCATATTTGAACAATTGTTTGCTTGTTCACTTGAATTCTGATTGTTTTGAACAAGATTCCTTCCCAAGATTCCAAGTTTGAACAAAGGAGATAAAACATCAGAATATTCTTGTCGTGTGCTTGTGACAGTGTCTTGGCAGTGGACAAGAAAATATGGATTCCATCACAGGGTTTTACTTTGTACATAGGATTTATAGTCATCTTTTCTCAACCAATCGGGCAAAGGGATTTTCGTCAGCCAATCACAAACAACAATGCTAATGGTTGAGACTAGCATTCTGTGTTATGGCCGATTTGGTAAATTAGGGACATGTTTGACATGTTTGTATAGATTGAATATCTTCTTGAAGTAGCATTATGATGTTGCCATTAGCGATTAAATTTCATCTCTTAAGATTCAGAGATATATATAAAGGTAGAACACTGTATCAAGTGTGAAACAGTTTAACACATTGATTTAACAGGTGACAAGTACATTTAAACCAATGATCATTAAGTTGTGAAATTTGACATTTTTCAGAAATCTCGCCATTAATTTGTTCATTTATTTCTATTATAATCCACACTGTATTGTTAAGGTGTGGAGAAAAAAACAACATTTTCTCCATATTTTGTAGTAGAATGAATACAGGGAGTGTAAATGGCAAGAATTTGAAAAAACAACTTTGACAACATATCACAGAAATTGTTTTCAAATTACATTGCATTGTTTTATGGTTCGCCCATGTTTTTAGGCTGTGCTACATTGTATGTCTAAACAAAGGAGGTACTTATCTCATGCACCCCGAAAGACACAATTGGACTGATCTAAGTCATTGCTTTACAGAAGAGTCCATTATTTTTCAGGGGTTGATGACATAAGGCATTGTTTACTTATTACACTGTTACAGTCTTTTAAATTCACTCTCACCAAATTCTTCACTGGCTCATCTCATTTTGCTGGGTGGGGGTTGGGTTGTGGAGATTATCTTATAGATGCTCAGTAAAGTAACAGCAAGTTGTTACTATTACTTTTTTAACTATGTAATGTGATTTCAAACAATTCCTGGTATTTGTGACATTTAGTCTGTCTCAGTTTTACTTACAAGCGTTTATCTGTGATATTTAATACAGACGTCCTGTTATAATGCAGTTGTATTGTACAGCAGTCCTGTTATCCATCCTGTTATAATGTAGTGTATCGTACAGCCATCCTGTTCTTATGCAGTGGTATTGTAATGCCGTCCTGTTCTTATGCTATATTAGCATGTAGCCATTTAGTTTTAATGCTGTATTTACATACAGCTGTCCTGTTATAATGCTGTTTTTGTGTACAGCCATCCTATTATTGCTGTTGTTTACAGTAAACATATAAACTATATGTATTCATACTGTTGTTAGTTTAATTGTTATATCTAATTTATTAATTGATGTATTAATTATTGGATAAAAACTTAAGAAGAAAACTTATTTTACATGAACCTAAAGCTCATTCTTTTGTTGCAAAACAAAAGGTAAAAATTTGGCATGGAAAATGTGTACTCCAAGTTACCGTATTTTTCAGATTATAAAATGCAGATGAAAAACTGTTGCATTTTTTTCTCTGAAAAGTACGGCAGATATTTTTATTTACCAAAACACTGCACATGTCACTGGGTATAAATCTCAATATTACAGAAATCTCTATCACTTCCCATTGTGTTAGGGTGCTTTTGTAAGCTCTGTTGTACTGTGTTGTGATACTTGTACAGTGGAACCTGTCTTAAGAGATCACACCCTATCAGCCACTGAAATGTGGCTTCTAAAGACAGGTGGTGTCTCAAAAGATGCTAAATATCTAAAAGGTTACCTAACCAAGTGATATTTTCAGAATGCGATCCTAAAAGACAGGTGGTGTGTCATAAGAGTGATCTTGAAAGACAGGTTCCACTGTACTAATTCATATTTTAACTTTTTTTTACAAATAAGCTGGTAGGGTTTTTATCCGTAATATCTTTTCATTAACAGTAGACCATATTCCTATTTGAATATGAACAGTGGGGGTGGTGGGGGGGTTATTTTGCATACACAAAAATGAAAGTAATGAATTTGTTAGATGTTGTTTTTTTTTTGTATGTAAACAAAGTGTTCTAGTTGGTCGCAAATGCTTATTTACACAATGCATGCCTTACTAGGGACCATGAATTCATTTTATACAAATACATTTCTTGTTTGAAATTGTATTTTATATATATAAATCTTTTCACAATGAAAAATTCCTAGATGGCTGTGCAGTGTTATTGGGTAAAAATATTACCTACCTGAAAGGAATGTTGTGATACATTACGGTACCTTTGTTCTACCCATGTTTTGTAATGGGGTTCCCCCATATTTTCGATTAGATGAAGGTACTGTAAGTGTAATGGTCATTGTTAAGGGGAGATAACTATTGAGATGTTTGTTAAAGGGAGATAACTAATATATATTTTTTAAATGTAAGATAGCATTATGTGTGTTATTTAGCAGTGTGTTTTGGTGTCTATACACATTATAGTTTTATTTAGACTTTTTACAGTTGGCATTCCATCCTGTTCTTATATTTGTAGTTTTATTTTGGGTATTTACCTCATACATGATTATAATTTTCCTATTTATTGTCCCTGATTTTATTATTTTAATCATATTACATGAGTCTGTTGCTATTTATGATTCAGTATGGTTGTCTGTTTTATTTCAGGACATTTTTGTTGTATATGAATTCCGTCCAGTGTTTATTTATGCAGAAAGTCTGTGCAAGAAGCTCAGCCGAGATTAAATTTTATTATTAGTGCTATTTTGATAATATTTATAAGCTTCTAGGATAGAAAATTAAAGTATATCTAATGCTGTTGTACCAACACAGTACATGTATATTGAAGACAAAATATTGAAATTTGCATAGCAAATGAAGTGATCAGTCCTCCATTTTCTTTTCGCTCTCATTACAATTTAGAAAAAGAAAGAAATATATTTTTTAATTGCATCTATATCCAGAATCCATCCAAGACTAAATATTTAGCATTATCCCCCGTAATATCTTGAAGCCCAGGATTTGATTCCCAGTAGGGGGTGTAGGTCTAAAAGAAAGATGGCAAGTTGACAAATAACAACAGTGGAACCTTGCTTAGCAGAACACCTTTCTTAGGAGACCACCTCACATTTAAGACCATCTTGTATTTTAGAATGTAAATTATAAGTCCTTTGAAATATTTCCAGACAGCTCTCAAAGAGATCTCTTCCTGATCTGAGCACGTTCAATCAGTCAGTTGGGTGTCTTAATGACGAGATTCTTCTAGAGCTGAAATGAACAACGAAAATCAGTATTTGAATATTCGTTACACAATTCAAATCATATTGGAATATTTACTTTTTCTGCATATGTATTTTTTTTCATTTCTCAAGTTAAATTACTGTTAGTATAATTTAGTGTGATGTGTCACAGATTTAATACAGAGAAACTTGTCATACAAGACCACCAGTCTTAAAAGACTCTTAAAAGACCACCTGTCTTGGGAGACCACATTCTCAAAACCACTTGGTTCAATAATCCTTTAAATGAAACCTCTTGTGAGAAACCACCTGTTTTGTAAGACCACATTTTAGTGGCAGAAGGGGCGGTCTTAGAAGACAGGTTCCACGGTAATTGAGTATCAAAACATTACATTATACGAAACTGAAATTATGACATCACTATTCTACCATTCTGTTGGAGTACCTTTAAGGATAAATTCTCCTGTACCCGATTTGGAGATTCAGTATTTGAATATTTGCCATTTACTGTACTATTTATTTGTGAATATTCAAACATTCATTTCAGCTCTAGATTCCAGGGTGCATTTATATAGGCAGTCCGATTATTTATTTATGATATTTACATCAATATCACGGCTACAGAATCCAAGTCAACAATATGTGTTGTTCACGATATAAATGATTTAAGTAATTGACATGGTATTCCCACGAGTAACATTACATATATGAGAAAGTGAACAAACATGTGCCCATGTATGTAAACATGACGCCATGTTATTGAAATTAATCAATTTTGATGAAAATTGAGGATGAAATTAAAAATATGATATACAGGTGCTAATTTCTGCTACTGTCAGTTTCTTTATCATAAGATTTGACATCATTTTTGTTGATATATGTGTCCGTAGAAAGAAAATTGTTGGATGCAGTTTGGAGAATATGTTATCAGGGATAAGAGCAGAGTTCATTGGATCAAGATTTTTTTGATAAGTTTTATTACTTATTTAGTCTAAAATTTCAAAAAACTTGTACGTATGAACAAATCTAAATAATTAGATGAAAATTCTAAATGAGAATTTACTGTGTGGTGGATGATGAACTTCAGTTGTTGGAATTTTAATTGTTTTGTAGTACGTACATTGCAACTACAAATGAATATGCTGACTTGGCAGAATTTGGTTACTCAAGGGCATTTGTGTTTAAAAAATGGTTTAGATGTACATATTTTGTATATTTTCATCCTGTTTATTACAGACATCAGATGTTATGGATTCCTTTTCTCTGTATTGGTTACATAAGCAAGAAACCAACCACTTACTTCCTGTGGCCTTGTTACAGTAATACTACAGTCAGTCAGTTAGGTGGTCTTACAAGTTCTAACGTAGACCAGCTCTACTGGCAATAGGCAAGTTCTAACGTACCAGCTTGATATGACTCACAATTTCTAAGACATGTCTGCTTGAAACTACAGTATCTTAACTCATCAACCCCTGAGGGTCATAATAGCCAGGTACTACTGTATTAGTATTATCTCATCTACAGTCATCAATGGTCTTAATAGGCATAACGCATGATATGTCCACTGTTCACAATTCTGGGTGAGGAGGGTTAGCAAGTTAACATTGCAGGGTTAAAGTACTTGTATTAGCAGTGTTTATATGATTCAGAATCGTAACACTGGGTGATGTCGGCCAAATTTCTGGTAGTGGGTGACTTGATATGACTACATCTTTGAAAGCCAGGTGGTATTATCTTGGTGAGTTCAAATGTACTACTGTATTAGTATTATCTTGGTGATGTCTACTACAGGGTTCAATGCGTTTACAGATATCAAAAAGTCTGTGGCCAGTCTCTCACTTATGAGAAGACCTTGCTAATCAGACCTATTTAAGTCAGTCAGTTAGGTGTCTTAATAGGCAGGTTCTACTGTATTAGTATTATCTGGGTGATGTCGGCTTGATATGACTACAGTCAGTCAGTTAGGTGGTCTTAATAGGCAGGTTCTAACGTATTAGTATTATCTGGGTGATGTCGGCTTGATATGACTACAGTCAGTCAGTTGTCTGTATCATTATTATCTTGATCTTGATATGGACTACAGTATATAATTCCGCTGTACAGTATCACTCTTTTGAGTTGTTCGATGTTGCAATATTGATTATACAGCTGGTAAAATCAAGGATGTTAACATGAAATTTAAATATTCATGATGATCTAAACAGAAAATTGCAATTTATAGAATTCTCCATTATACAATAATCATATTGGTAGTCAATTTCTTTCAAATATGATTGGTTGATTATGAGCTAATTTATTCAATAATTGTATGATTTAAAATGAATATTTCTGCAGATAATGCTATCAACAGAGGCATGTCTTCAATAACATGTATAAGGAAGTCAGTTTCCGTTTGATGGTGCATCTACTTCTACAAGATAAAGAAAAATGCTATGTTTTTGCAAAAAAGTTTTAATAATTAAACAAATTGAAAAAATATTGGAATTGTTGAATCAGTCAAAGCTTTAACTATTGTAATGATATTGATAATGTTGACCAATGTAAGTTTTAAATGTTTTGATCATTAACTTATTTTTAATATTATATATTTACTAATCCATCCCTGAAAAAACAACGGACACTTTGTAGATCAGTGACTTAGGCCAGTCCAAATGTGTCTTTAAGGGTAAATAAGATAACTCATTCACCCCTAAAACACACATGGACTATTCTGTTTTAGTGATTAGAAGTAGGGTCCATTGTATTTTTTAGGTATGGATGGGTTAAAATCTGTAATTAAGTCTGTGATGTTACTGAATTTGTTGATTGAGATTGTTTTTAAAGGTTTTACGCTTTGGATTTTTATTGTTGAAATATTTTAAACCATCCTTCATTTGGTGCCGAATCAAATATTATCAGAAATTTCTGTGTTTTGCATTTCTTTGTACTGTATCAAACTGTTAAAGATTCATATCACAGAAGGAGAACGATGTTAACTCATTTACCCCTAAAGACACATTTGGACTGGCTTTAGTCATTGATTTATAGAAGAGTCCATAATTTTTCAGGGGTAGGTGAGTTAAACTAGACCACTGGATAAGATTGGAAATACAAACATAACTGTACAGTTAAACTTGTGTAAAGGTCACTCAAGGGAACAGGCAAATATAGCCATTATAAACAGGTAGTCTTTATAAAGAGGTTTATTCATTATAAAAAAAAGTTATGTTTAATAAAATGACCTTTATAGGCAAGTGCACTTTAAACATGAAGGTGACCTTTATTGCAAGTTTAACTGTATACACATGCAAAATCATGCATGTACATAGACACATTGGTCAACTTAAAAAATCAATGATGTGCACCATCCAAAGTTCTTCAAAGAGTTGGATACTGTGTACAGTATATGTATACTGTTTACTTTGATATTTTGGCTCCTCCTTAATTTTCTGCATTTTCACCCTTTGATGAAAGGGCAAATTTACATTACTAGTAAAAGCAAAGTTTTCAAGCTAAATAAATGTACATTTAGCACGGACATATATGTCATCTATAAGACTTTGGTGGTTTAGGGTCAATTTAAGATGAAGTGCATATGTTTTCTGTAGTGTGTGTGTATGTATGTATGTATGTATGTGTGTGTATATATGTATATATATATATATATATATATATATATATATATATATATATATATATATATATATATATACACACACACACACACACACACACACACACACACACACACACACACACACATACACACACTGTCACACAAATGGTCCGAGATATCCAGTCAGTAATAATATAAACTTATGCATATGCATTCCACTTTTAATTTACCAGGGGTCACAGGCAAATATAGTTGCATGTTGGGGTGAATACATATTGGGTTATCTCCATCATATGTCAGGTTATTTACAGTTTTGATAAAACAAAATGTTGGGGATGAGGAGTGGTTATGTAATCAACACATTTCTTTTCATCAATGAAAGAGAAAAAAATATTACCCTATACATAATGTTTTCTCTTTCAGATTGAAATCTAACATGACAAACCATAGATATGTCACACATATATTGCAGAATCTTTCTTGTTGTTTAAATAAGTTTTTATAACATTTCAACATCATACTTTTTTTGTCAAATTAAAGATGGTTTATAATATGGCATCATTGACATTGTTTGCCCTTTCCAAATAAGGGCAAATAAAATTTCCAACAAATAAACAGTTTAAAAAATTACTTGTATTTATTATTATTTTTTTTTAGTGGTGTCAAAGACATATAAACAAGGCATCACGTCATTCGCAAAAAATAATGCCATATCATTTTCATGTGAGGTTTGTTGTAATTTCATATGATAATTAGTATATTTTTCATAGGGATGTTGGACACAAATCATTTTGATGCCATCACTGATTGAACGGTAACATTAAAATTTCATCTGTAATTGGTGAAAATCAAGTCCAAGACTAGGCCCAGAAACATCAACTTAAAAATTTTTACAAAATGCAGAATGACTTGGGTTATCTCTCTTTAACAAAACTTATTTTATTAAACTACTGTATTTTCTGTATAAGAAGCCACACGGGGGTGTTACATTTTCCAAAAGTGGGGCTTTTATTAAAGTAGAATTATTAATAGTTGCCTTAAACATAGTATAGCTTGACTGACTTTCAGTGTTTCATTCTTCGTCACATGGAGACTGTTGTTCCTCTTTGTATAAAAATGTATGAAATTTGATACATTTTCCTCTTTTCGTAGTGATCTAAGTAAACTAATCAGATTCACTCGTGACCTATACATGTTCCATCCATGGCACTGTATCATACATGTATGTTTCTCGCGTAACAATTAACATGTCCTTCAGCTTGGGAATCGATAACCCTAGAAATCATCCGAAAGCCATAAACCATGATGGATTTAAAGTGATGGAGGCCAGGATGGCTAATCTAATGACACAGTATAAAAACACAGAACAATGTTTTCAGTGGTTGACTGCTGGAATACTTGACAAATGATAGCAACAGCAAGTCATTTTAGCTCAGCGAGTCTGGCAATGATTTTACAACAGCAAGTCATTTTAGCTCAGCGAGACTGGCAATGATCTTACAACATCAAATGAAACTGAAAGTACCAATTAGGCTATGATAGCAAACATACAGCTGCAGTTTTAAGGCAATGATTACATGCGGGTACAATAGAAATTCACCATTTATATATTGACTTTCAACCTTTTAAAATGCATGCAACTTAAATATAAACTAAATTGGTTGATTGTTTTGTTTATTTTTATTTGTCTACGGAGAGATAGCAATGATAAAATGCACATAGACTCCAATTGGTGAGTAAAGCTTTTGTCAAAAAAAGGGGGGGGGCATTAAATAGAGAGTGGACTTCTAATACAGAAAATACGGCATCTTTGTTGCATCCATTATCTCCTGAACATCAATAAGGGATGATTTAGATGTTAGGTCTATCTCCAAACTTGGACATAAAGACAGTTTTCTGTTGATGTGACAAAGGGGTTTTTATTTTCATATTTATTTACTTTTATAGATCAGCGAAGTGAAACTTGGAGATGTCCTCAGCTTTAGGCAAGGAACCACAATTTTTTTACCTTTGTTATGTACTGACCCGTATGCTGTGAGAGTCCATCTGACCACAGTTATAAATCTCATCTGAAAGACCAATGACTTTCAATTTGTATGCCTCTGTTTACAACATTTGGAGATGGAGTTGTCATTTTCCTCATTTCTTGCAATGGATGTTGTAGCAACATATAAATAAAACATTCTAAGTACTAACAGATCTTTTGCAGTTAAAACAAACTGACAAGAACAAAAATGTATTCATTAATATTTTATTGTACAATGCATTGCAGCAATTTGAACATTTTTTGTTAGAATCATACTGCTATTTTTTACTCACGCAATACTCCCTCTCAAACACTTGCATAAAACTCTACTTAAAACTCCTTCCTCTCTAGTAAAAAGCATAAATAGTAATTAAAAATATGTTCAAATACTTTTATCATTTGAATGTTTAACATGATTGTTTATACATACTATTTGACTAGAAACTGATACAAAATGAAAATGAGATTATGTACATGTATAGTGGATTAGTGGTGTGATATTTGCAGTACAATAAAACGGCGACCCATACTTAAAATATGAAGCCTCAACACAAGCACATCCTAGTTACATACCAAAGACAACATAGATGTTGACATTGACAACATTGTCATCAGCAAGTGTAGAAATGATGATGGAATCCACAGGGTCAACAGTGACAACATTAGAAAAGGAGTGATTACTGTGGTCAACACTGACAACAGTAGGAATACATAGGTCAACAGACATTAGAAATGAATGATTACTGTATTCAATAATGAGAACAGTAGAAATACATAGGTAAACACATTATAAAAGAGTGATTACTGAAGTTAACATTGACAACAGTCCAAATAGAGTGAATACTGAGGATAAAAGACAACATTAGATTTGGAGTGATTACTGAGGTCAACATAGACGACAGTAGAGATGACATGATTACTGAGACAATAACTAAAAATGGAGTGATTACTGTCATCAGGAATCAGTATACAAGATGATTACCATGATCAACAGACACAACAGTAGAGTGATTATGGAGGTCAACAATGCTGATAGTTGAAATGGGGTGATTACTGAGGTCATCAGGCAACAGTTGAAATGGAGTGATTATAGGGGTCAACAGACAAAGGTAGTGATTACTGAGGTCAATAGGCAACAGTAGACATAGGGTGATTACTAAGATCAAAAGGCTAAGGTAGAAATGGGATCATTACCGAGGTCAACAGTAGAAACAATGATTACTGGGGTCAACATGCAACATTAGAAATGGGGTGATTAATGAGGTCAACAGGCAACAACAAAAATATAGTGATTACTGATAGCAACAGGCAACAGTAGAGATGACATCAATACTAAGGTCAGCTGAGATAACTCTAGAAATGGAATAATTACACTCATCAGGAGCCAGTATACAAGATGATTACCATGGTCAACAGCCACTATAGGAGTGATTATGGAGGTCAACAATGGTGACAGTAGAAATGGGGTGATTACTGAAGGCATAAGGCAACAGTAGAAATGAAGTGTTTATTGGGGTCAACAGACAAAAGTAAAAATATGGTGATTACTGAGGTCAACAGGCAACAGTAGAAATAGTGATTATTGAGGGCAATAGTAGAAATGGGTGTTTACTAGGGTCAATAGAAAAAGGTAGATATTACATTCAACAGTGTTGGGACTAGAAAACAGGGACTACTGAAGATACCACCGGCTACAGAAGAGCACAATTATTACGATGAATATCAAGGAGAGAATGATTACCTACATAAAATTTACTGATGCCAGTGCTGACAACAATAACACATCAGGTTCAAAATGAAAGTACTGACCCCAATAGAACAGGCTTTAAATTGAAAGTACTGACCCAAATAGAACAGGCTTTAAATTGAAAGTACTGACCCCAATAGAACAGGCTTTAAATTGAAAGTACTGACCCAAATAGAACAGGCTTACCCAAACAGAACAGTCTTAGACTCAACAGAACAGGCTTTAAATTTAAAGTACTGACCCAAATAGAACAGCCTTAAAAATGAAAGTACTGACCCCAATAGAACAGCCTTAAAAATGAAAGTATTTACCCAAATAGAAGACACTTAATATTAAAGTATTTACCCAAATAGAAGAGGCTTAATATTAAATTTACCCAAATAGAAGAGGCTTAATATTAAAGTATTTACCCAAATAGAAGACACTTAATATTAAAGTATTTACCCAAATAGAAGAGGCTTAATATTAAAGTATTTACCCAAATAGAAGACACTTAATATTAAAGTATTTACCCAAATAGAAGACACTTAATATTAAAGGAAATTAGAAGAATATTAAAATATTTACCCAATGAAGACACTTAAATGTATTTACCCAAATATCTTAATATTAAAAAATGAAAGGCTTAATATTAAAGTATTTACCCAAATAGAAGACACTTAATATTAAAGTATTTACCCAAATAGAAGAGGCTTAATATTAAAGTATTTACCCAAATAGAAGAGGCTTAATATTAAAGTATTTACCCAAATAGAAGACACTTAATATTAAAGTATTTACCCAAATCAAAGTTTAATGTATTTACCCAAATAGAAGACACTTAATATTAAAGTATTTAGAATCTCCAATTGTTATGTACCCAAATAGAAGACCTTAATATTAAAGTTTTACCCAAATAGAAGAGGCTTAATGTTAACCCAATGCTAATATTAAAGTATTTACCCAAATAGTGATTAATATTAAAGTATTTACCCAAATAGAAGAGGCTTAATATTAAAGTATTTACCCAAATATCTTTGATATTAAAGTGACACTTAATATTAAAGTATTTCAAGAGAAAATATTAAAGTATTTACCCAAATAGAAGAGGCTTAATATTAAAGTATTTACCCCAATAGGAGACCTTTAAAACAAACTTATCATTAAAACATTCTTTAATGTATTGACCCAGCATTTTAAAGGAAATTAAATAAAAATAAAACAATGAATTGAATGACAGATCTTTAGAAAATGAAAGTAGAAATAATGACAATGAAAAATGTATAAATATTAAATTGAATAATAGTGATTTAAGTACAAGATTCAATCCTCAAAGTTTTGTACACTAAGTTAGAATCTCCAATTGTTGTCCCCCCTATGAAACCCAATTTAGAAACTGTGAGTTTGTCAATGTATTTTGAAAGAATGTCATGTTAATTGAATTTTCAAGTCACGGTAAATCTGAATCTACGATATCATACAATGTGAAATTCCTTACATATATTGACATTACTAGAGAGTAGTCATGTGATTAAGCCTCAATGAGCTTCACTATGAAATTCGCATAAAGAAAACTTGGCTGTTTATTTCCTGCTATTTTGAGTCGGTAAAGTACATTTATCTATACTGAAATTGCAATCAAATAAGCCAGAGGCAAACGTTCATAGTTCAATGCAAATGAAGAATTCCTCATTTATAATCAATCAGCACTTGCCTAAACCAAAACCACCATAGATAGTATATATAATTAAATCAGTGGTTTTTAAACAATGTACATACATTTAAAATCTCTATACTGACTATAAAACACCGAACTTGCAGTACAATAAAATTCAAAAATTGTAAAAGTTCAATTAGATATACAATAAAATTTTCCTGTGTCAGGTCCATATTCATATAACATTTTCTCCCACATCCATATACCAAGTCTATATATATATATATATCATATCACTGTGTCTTATTGACCTGCACATTTGATACTAGATTTTTAACCTTTACATAGCTCTTGTACTAGCTTTAAACAATATGAACACATCTCGTTATTATAAAAAAAATCTTCAGAACATTTTCAAACCAGGTCTATATTTTTATATATGCATCCTGCAGTGGGTCCATATATCTATATACATATCCTAAGCTAGGTCCATACAGATTTTCATCTGTAGTAGCAACGTCGTTTTGATTATTTCAGTCTTAATTATACATAAGACATAAAATGATTGATATCACAATTTCTACTATGTATATAAAATTTCATAAAATATTACACGCACCGATAATAAAAAAAGCTGTTAAATTTAATCAAATCTCCCAATAGGAAGTCATACAATTATACATTTATTGCGTGAATAAACCTTTTTGATAAACAAAAACTTTCCTTGACAGTAAAACATCATCTCAAGTAAATATATGATTGTTTGCAGATTTTTGTAGTTAGGTATTTTATATAGGGTTATACACAGGAAATTTGTCAAAATTCATTGTCAGTAAACAGTCACCAAATTCACTCAACACTCATGCTCAAATTTTATGTCATAATTTTGGCTATGTGGTCATTAGTAAGACTTCTAGATTTAAATGAAAAGGAAACACATTAATATTTTTCTATCATTCACATAAAAAAGTTAGGGTCACACTTAAGATTTTTCTGTAAATATGAATAAATATGTCCAGTATGCTACTCAAACTAATTTTATTATTTTTCAAGTTTTCTACAAATGTGCAAACTTTTTTTTTATCGTAATTTACAGTTGTATGCCTTCAGTATACAAACATGTCCACTTGTAGCATAAATTTGGTGTTTTTTACCTTAAAATCACAAAAATTTAGTCGAGCTTGAGTACTGAGTAAATTTGGTGACTTTGAACCTAGTTCTGTCATAAAAGCGACATAAAATGTACATGACATTGCTGTGGGTCAATTTAACATTAAATAAAAGAGTATTGTGGCCTCAAATGCCACATAAAATATACAACAAAATTGCCTTTAAAAATATTCAACATCTTTGTTAGTTTACAACCCCATGTCTTTACTACTGATTTGATGATTAAAAAGAACAAGAATTCTAGTAACTTGCTGACAGTGATGATAACAGCAGTTAAATGTACAAAAACGAATATGTATAAAGATTGCAAATGTCATTGAATTATTATGAAATATATAATTATCACAGACATGAAACAAACGTAACACAAACTCTACAAATAAAATTTCTTATTAAACTTGAAAAATAAAAAACATATTTTTAGGGAAAACCTTGATTGCATTATATAGCTTAACCGTATTTTACTTGATAACTTTGAGCTTAAACTGATATATTTCAGAATTCCTATATATTTTTAAATATTTGGTGGTTTCACATATTAGAGTTACTCCCCTTGTTGTAAACCCATAAGACTAAATTCTCCAAGGAATCATTTAAACTGTTTTGGAAAAAACTTTATCACAAGACAGCCCTGGTCTTTAGAATTGAGTCAGTACATTGTTTGTGTTGATAATAAATATTTCTTTTTTTTTAATTTTTTAGTTCAATTTAGATAAATTCTTGATTTTTGACATTGAAAAGAAGAAACATAAACAAAATATATGCTATAAGATTTTGTTGTGCAAGCTGGCACACATTAAAAGAGACAACAATTTTCACTTTTCAATTTTTCTGTGATTTCATCCCATATTTTATTCTAAGAAAAAAAGTGTCAAAACATTTAATACATAGGCAATAGATATTTATCAAGCAACCCACACAAGAATTTTTAGTTAGAAAATTCCAAATTTCTAAAAACAAATCAGAGAAAAACAATGACTAACAGAGTATAAGTTAAGAATGATCTTAGAGAAAGAAAACTAGGGGAGGTAACTCTTACACTATTGAACACCATATATAAGCTAGATCTGAAAAATTGAAGAACTAAAATTTAAAAATAAAATTTCAAACACACCCAAAAGTGTTTTGTATTCAACATAAAATTGATTAGAATAAGTTCAAAATCTTGCACTTTGAATGAGAATTCACTAAATGCACATAAAAAATACATCTTCTCTTCCACAAAAACTTACGAAGAACAGAGTGATATTGAGTGATGGGATATATGATAAAATAATACTGAGAACAAACAAGAAACAAAAATCCCGAAAAAATGTAATAGGTCCATGCCAAAATTCTCTGCTATCCATTCGAAACTTCATTTTCGAAAACAGACGTTAGAGAATTATGCTGGAAGTTAGAAGGTGCTGAAATCTTGCGTTTTGGAGTTTCCACATCCATTGCTAGCCGATTCATTTCATCTTTGACCTTCCTTCCGAAAGCTCTACCAAGTGACCCCTGTAAAAAAATATATATATAAATATAGTGTAATCAAAGATAAAGATACTTTATACCAACATTTTTATATCTCCCGATTAATCTGCCCTCGACCAATCTTCATCACGAAAGCAATGAAACATAGTTAAACTTGCATTAAGGCCACCTCTGTACAAAGGGCACCTGCCTATAAAGGCCATTCTAACATAACCTTTGTTAACATTTTTTAAAATGAATAAACCTCTTTATAAAGGGCACCTGTCTATACTGTTAACTTTGACCTGTTTCCTTCAGTGGCCTTTATAGACAAGTTTGATTGCAGTCTATTGGTAAGTCATTTTTGCAACAAATACAGGACTATCTCTGGTATCTGAAGCATAGCATCTACATAGAATTATAAGATGTATATGCCATGCAAGATAAATAATTTAGAAACTTCCGAGTCAGCCGGGATTACTGTTATGATCCTGCATTTATTCGCACCTTTTCGATTTTGTTCCTAATATTTTCTTCCCATTATCATATTTACCTTCGCAACGTATGTAAAGTAAATGGAAATATTCTTATTTTCTAGCGCATTAACTTTATTTTGTATATAGAAACCCAAAAGACACTTAAAACATACCACATTGGGTTATTTAGTTGAATGTCAAATTACTGAAATGTAGCAGGCGAGGAAAAATGTGCGGACAGATCGGGAATCGAACCCAGGACCTTCCGAACACTAGGAGGGCACTTTTACCAATTGCGCTATGGGGGCTATCTATATATTACCGAAAGCGGAAATAATGTTGAGGAACATTTTTCTAGAATCATGTATCTGACGATAATAAAAACAGGATTATAACGGTAATCTGGACTGACTCGAAAGTTCCCTATTGATGTACAATGTATGAACAGTAGATACAGTAAAACCTGACCCCAACCAGTCTTCTTAACAAGGATGACATTACATAAGATCCCCTTTTGTAGAGGTGAGCTGGAAATTAGTACAAAAAAAGTTAATCTTAAACCAGAGGTTCCACAGAGCCTGAATCACTATCCTGGACATTTAACAAAAATTCTACTTAAAAAGAAAATTTCTTTCGTAATTTTTTGCTTCGTACACTTTCTATCTATCTATTATATGTTACAATATAATGGCCAAAAAGGTGAAAAATCAACTTCTCGAAATAATTTTTTCTATTATTCATAAAATTACAGATTCTAAAGAACACCAAATATAGTTGATTATTTTTGTGTTTACAAAATAAGTTTTCATAGATAACTTGAAGGATCTGTAAATAATGTTGTTTCTCTCATTTTACTGTTGTCCGTCTTTATAATAAACCGCTACCAAATTTCCATTTTCTCATGTTGACCAGAAATGATAGTCATTTGACAATCTTTAAACTCACCTTGAAACTGAGTCGAGTTTTTGGTCCAGAGGATTCTGGGATGGATGAACTACGAAAAGAGCGACCAAAATTGGAATTGCGATCTTTAGATGGTTGCTGTTTACCTATGCCATTGCTGATAATTATAGACTCCCTGAAAAAAAAATTAATTCAAAAAGTTTATTGAGATTCAATTCATGCGATGGTATGACAATACAGTAAACGTGGAAATTTATGTGTGGGGTAATTCACACTTAATACGCCATGAAAAGTTTTTGTTGTAAATTACCGTCGAGTACCAATCCCTCAGTTGTGCTAAGAATCATCATTTAATACAGTTTCACACTGAGTGCTTACACACGTTTTTTTCAGTTGTCACCCACCCAAATCGTTTATGTACAAACTGTTTTATTTTACATGTTTTAAAAATATAATTTCATGATATGACTTCATTTTGTTAATAAATAAGTGTGAATAGGTGAAAATAGCCTGTGGACATAAAAATTGGACTTAATTTGTGATTACAAATGTGATAACGTAAATTGTAATAAAATGTAAGTGCACTTCATGCCTAATAAAGGTTTATATTTTTGTTATACACTATATATAATAATTTGAGTAGAACAAAGAAGAACATAATGGTTTGCATAAGAAAATTGCATAATTAACAACACATGGCAATATCCATATTTTACATAAATTACAAAAGAAAAGACCTTTATCAGGTTGTAATATCTAGATATAGACCAACTGTGGTGGCTTGGTGGTTCTAGGGTTCACCACAAAAGCTTGAGGCTCACAGAAAGTACAAGGGGTCACTTGAATGAAAATTGTAGTATTATTGCTCAAGTCTAAGAACTTCATATAACTTCAGAAAATTTTGTATTCAGATTCACTAATCAACCCAAATTAACTCATCAACCCCAGAAAAACAATGGACTCTTCTATAAATCAATGACTTAAACAAGTCTAAATGTGTCTTTTGAGGATAATGGTTTAGAATATTCTCAGAGTCTAAGATAAGAATATTCTTATGTCCTATGCAAGTGGATCCATGTCATATCTGAAACTTCCTTAAAACAGAATGTGAAAAGTGAAAAAGAATTTGCAGGAGTGATAACAATACTTATGCAAACAAACAAAATCTGCAAAGGCATTTTTACCTGGCTAATTGAGTTTGAATTGATTTCAATTAAATATTATGCCTTTGTGTAGTGTTTGCCTGGTCAGTTTTGCTTCGATAGTATATCTTTGTATGGTATTTCACCTGACCAATTTTGCTTCGATAGTATACCTTTGTATGGTATTTCACCTGACCAATTTTGCTTAGATAGTATACTATGATGTTTTACCTGGCCAGTTTTGCTTAGATAGTATATCTTCATATGGTGGCTGGCTTTGCTTAGATAGTATACTTTTGTATGGTGTTTTACCTGGTCGGTTTTACTTAGATAGTATACATTCGTATGGTGTTTTACCTGGCCAGTTTTGCTTAGATAGTATACTTTCATATGGTGTTATACCCGGTCAGTTTTGCTTAGATAGTATACCTATGGTATTTCACCTGGTCTGTTTTGCTTAGATAGTATACCTTTGTGTGGTATTTCACCTGGCCAGTTTTGCTTAGATAGTATACCTTTGTGTGGTGTTTTACCTGGCCGGCTTTGCTTAGATAGTATACTTTTGTATAGTGTTATACCTGGCCAGTTTTGCTTAGATAGTATACTTTCGTATGGTGTTATACCTGGCCAGTTTTGCTTAGATGGTATACCTTCGTATGGTGTTTTATCTGGCTGGCTTTGCTTAGATAGTTTACATTCGTATGGTGTTTTACCTGGCCGGCTTTGCTTAGATAGTATACATTCGTATGGTGTTTTACCTGGCCAGTTTTGCTTAGATAGTAAACCTTCATATGGTGTTTTACCTGGCCGGTCTTGGTTAGATAGTATACCTTGGTATAGTGTTTTACCTATCCAGTTTTGCCCAGATAGTATACCTTCATGTAGTGTTTTACCTGGCCAGTTTTACCCAGGTAGTATACCTTCACATAGTGTTTTACCTGGCCAGTTTTACCCAGATAGTATACCTTCATGTAGTCTTTTACCTGGCCAGTTTTACCCAGGTAGTATACCTTCACATAGTGTTTTACCTGGCCAGTTTTACCCAGATAGTATACCTTGGTATAGTGTTTTACCTGGCCAGTATTACCCAGATAGTATACCTTCATATAGTGTTTTACCTGGCCAGTTTTACACAGATAGTATACCTTCATTTAGTGTTTTACCTGGCCAGTTTTACCCAGATAGTATACTTTTGTATAGTGTTTTACCTGGCCAGTTTTACCCAGGTAGTATACCTTCACATAGTGTTTTACCTGGCCAGTTTTACCCAGATAGAATACCTTGGTATAGTGTTTTACCTATCCAGTTTTGCTTAGATAGTATACCTTCATATAGTGCTTTACCTGGCCAGTTTTACCCAGGTGGTATACCTTCACAGATAGTTACCTACCAGTTTTACCCAGATAGAATACCTTGGTATAGTGTTTTTACCTGGCCAGTATTACCCAGATAGTATACCTTCATATAGTGTTCTACCTGGCCAGTTTTACCGAGATAGTATACCTTTGTATAGTGTTTTTACCTGGCTGGTTTCATGAGAGATTCGAGCTCCGTCTTTAGATGCCGCCTAATGTAAGATTTTGAAGGAGGAATACCGAGTGCAGTTGCAAGTGTGTCAGAATTAAATGTCGGCTCTAATACCATTAATGCTCCGTGAACCCCACTCTCCTTTAAATTTTTGGCATACTCCTGTAACAAAAGTAAAACATTGTTTTATCACAGGTCACAGTTTTTAAAAGGTCAAAGTCTGAACCTCCTGATACCATCCTAATTATATTTTACCGTATAAAACCCAATAAACCCACAGGTGCTACAAAAATAGGAAAAAAGGGATGGGCAATTATTAGGATTAATCAATTGTCAAATTGATGTAAAGCCCTTAATTTATTATAAGGTATAGTGGAAAAGTTGTTGTACTTTTACTGAGGACACCTATCAACATTCTTGTGTTGCATGGGTCTAGAGATTAACTGTTGTTTACATTTTTTTCGGCTAGAAAAGGGATATGGGTGCTTATTTGGTCGAATACAGTAATATACTTTCTAATTACAATGGTACCTGTCGTTAGAGACCATGCCATCAGCCAATGAAATGTGGTCTCTCAAAAGAGGTTTTTATTAAAGGATTTTATAACCAAGTGGTTTTCAGAATGTATTATCTCTATACAGGTGCTCTCTTATAAGTGTGGTCTTCCAAACAGGTAATCTGTTCTCTGTTCTGGCAAAATGTTCACATATTCTTATATGGTAAATACAGTAATGCTAAATATATTTATCATTCAAATGATCTCATTTAACATTATAGTAAAATTGCACTTGAATAAACCCTTGAATTGTGAGAGAATCCATTATTTTTGCAAGGGTGGGTAAGTATTAATCTAATGAAATACCTCTAAATCTATTGACTGAATCCATTTGATGACACGTTCATTCGTCCACACCAGTGGATCTGTATCCTCAGACTCACATTTTGAGCGTCTCTCTGTTAACATCTTAAAGTAAAACATAAGAGTAATCAAAGATTACAAAACTCACCTCACAGAAACATGTTTACAACCCCTCCCCCACCACACAAGTTAACTCACTTTAAACATAGCATTGAAAAGAGACCAAGTCCAAAACAGTCCAAAACAGGGGTCTGAAAATTTTGTAAAAAAAGCGTACAATGATACTTAAAACACCACACGCCATCTAAGGCATGGGATCTTTGTACTTAGAATGTAATGTGATGTATATGACCATATCCAAGTTTTGATGAGTGAAAAAACGGTAACTGCAGGTAACCGATTTAAATCGGAAAAAAGACACCACCAATCTTCTTAATCAGGTGATAACATGTATATATTTGTACATTACAGATACATCTTCTTAAAGTTAAAATTATTTGTACATTACTGGTTAAAATTGATGGGCATACAGCCATTGGAAATACTCATTAATGATAAAGTATGTGTTCAAATACTGAGTATCATGATCCATTAAGCAAACTAAGGTAGTAATCTTTTACTCTTAGATTTGGGTTTAGTTTACTACCTAATCGCATACAAGTTATATTAAGTTATATTATATTTACAAGAATAAAATTATGATATGTTTTCTTATCAATAACACTCAAAATTTTTTTTTACAACTAACAATGACAATGCAAACCCTGAAATTATAGCTGGTTATTAGGGCAATAAAACTTAAGCTTAAGTATATGTACTTCATAATGTTGCTAAGGTAGCCGCTTAGATTTGGGGTTTACTACCTAATCCCGAGTATAAAATTATATATGTTTTCTATCAAAAGGATTTTTCCACCAGATAAAACTTCACAGCCGCTGGGGCCTAACTATAAAGGATTTTCCACCAGATCATAGGTGGCCTAAATAAGGCCCCATTGCCAATGCAAATAAAATGCATTCTTTCAAAATTTGCAGTTGAAATTCCCCAAATGAAATCAACTGACAATAAATTTTGAAGTGATTATTCTCAAAACAGTTTTGCATATTTTTAGATTTCCCAAAGTCAATACAATATTACTAAAATTCCCAATGGACAACTTTGCCCAATCTTAATGCATTGTAAAACTATATGTTTCTGAAATAAAATTGTTTAATCTTATCCCAATTCAAAAGGGTGAGAATGGCCCTATTTCCAAAAGAGTGTAGGAAAACCCTGACTCTCTTTAAATATTCACTATCTATCTATTATTACCTCTTTTTCAAACCCTAGTCTCCGTAATAGTTCTATTGCATGAAGAATGCTGGCTTGATGGAATTTTCTGTGAATGTCGAAATGTTTTTCCATTTCTTTTTTAGATATTGTATTGAGCATTCTCCCATCTACAAGATTAGCCTCAAACACCGAGGAGTACTGTGGGAGACCCAAGTCTGGTATCCAGCGATGTGCTATCCATGTGTGGTCAAACACACTGGCTTTAGGTTGTAGTCTGTAATGAAAGGTTAAGGCTAATGATATGAGATTCTAGTTGAACTCTGACTTTTTCTTTGGTTACATGTAAACAGTAACACTCAATTTTTATTTTTCACTTTACACTACTCCATTTTCTAAGAATGTTTTCATACTCTCTTCATGGTTAAAAGAACCACAAGTATGACACAGGTTGTCAATGAGAATAAAAATTGGTATGTGTACAAATAAAACTTGGTGGAATTCATATCTAGAATGTAATTTTTCAGAGTTAACAGTCTGAGAATGTGGTCTGTTTCCAAAACTTTCCCGGGCACACATGAAAACATACATTCTGAAAGTATTGAACTACCTGTGAAATCATTATTTTAAAAGTAAATGGTGAGAAATTGAAATATTTTAACCAAAACCTTAATCAGGGCTCAAATTCACCAAATTTACTCAATACTAAAGCTCATATTTTATTTCATTATTTTGACTATATAAAGGTTTACACAATTTTTTTGGATTTGAGTGATTAGGAAACCTAGCATGGTATTACTTTTCAACATTCACCTATAAACGTTTGCAGAGTTTGAAACAACACTAGTCTGTTATCCATACCAGGTCAGAATTGGATCAGAAAAGTTTATTTTTAAGTGTTTTGTCAGCAATAAATGCTGGTAATCATAATTTTCAGTCTAAGTGGCTTGCTATCAGTGCCATACTACGATACATATCAAATGAGGTCAGGTGTAAACTAAATGAACTTTGTTTAAATTTTTGAAGTTTTCTTCAAATAAGCACTAATTTTGATAATTATTTACAGTTGTATGCCGTCCATATACAAACATGTCCAATTACAGAATAAATTCTGAATGCTTTTACCTTAAAATCATTGATAGCGAGTTGAGCTCGAGTATCAAGTAAATTTGCTATATACAGTGGAATATTGTTATGTTGAAATCAGATGAGTTGAAATTGGGGATATGTCAAAGCTGACAGACCAGTCCCGAATTTTATGGATAGTAAAAATCTATCAATTATAAATTTTGGTTATCTCAAATTCTGGATATCTTGAAGAAAATAGGGCGGTCCCTTGAATTTTGAGATAATGAGATTCCACTGTATATATGTAAGAACAATATGATATGACTTACATATCCGTAGGATTTCTCTGTTCCTCAATGGCAAGACGGAGCTTTTTGCGATGCATTGGGTTACTTATACCTAATGCGGACGTAAGTTCTGAGTCACTGAGACCCAAAAGTACCTGAAATATATAAATATAGAATTAATTTATGTAACTTTCGTTTGTTTGTATTTTTGTAAGTTTATCATGGTTATGTTCTACTAAGAATGATTCACTTTAACATATATGTCATGGACACAAAATTGGATTCGGCAATCGATCATCAGAATTCATGTTCAATGTTGATCAAGAGTGTTTAAATATATACGATATGGTGTTAATACAATTCAATGATGTCTTAATTTACATGTTCAGACCTCAAAATACAGTGAAATGTTGATATTTATTATTAAGTATTTTAAATGTCATTATACATTTTTGAATTTACTGCTTTTAAAACGAAATTAAAATTTTGATACACTGAGTGACAATATGCTTTTAAATATAATTGTAAAAATCCACAAAATATTTACCTTTCCACTCTTGACATTTTCGGAACATGATTTTCCATAAATCGGCATATTTACTACAATCTCAAGCCATGCTAAAACCTGATTGGCTTTCCAGGTTGACATATGAGTGCCTTTTGATTGGTCAACCAATGACAACTTTTCCTGATAATTGTCAGAGTTTAGAAGTGTGACTCTAGATGTGCTAACCGGTAAATCTGTTAAAAAAAGAAAAAAGAAAATATACTTACATAGGGTAGGAGGTATTAAATGTCTCAAAGTCTAACAAGCAATAAAAATCAACAAATGTATTGTAGCTAAGAAAACGTTTTTAAGTGAACATAAAATATTCTCCTGAATTTTTTTCAGAAAGATAAAGGACAAAATTTAAATACTAAATAAGCAAACAACCAGTTACACAATACATAACAATAGAATTACCGTCAATGTCTGTTCCTTCCGGCATAGCTAAAGATCGCCTTGTTCTGCCTCGTGAAAATACTTTGGATATTGAGCCCAAGCTTATTCGTTTTGTTTTCTTCTTTCCATCCACAGATGTGTTGTTTAAGACATCAGAACCTGATGGACTTTTGGTGTAGGACTCGTCACAAATTAGGGGTGTTAAGGAATTGCTTCTTTCTCTGGAGTTTTCCTTTGTGGCACATGAAGACACTATGTCAAGAGAAATGTTAATTTCAGTCATTATACAAGTGTAATTTCATGTATGTTCACTCACTCACAAACACACACATCTTAAATTCAAAGTCATGTATATATTTTACAGGCTATTTTTTGTTCTTTTACATTCTATCAAGAATTTTTCATTTATATGGAGATGTCACCAGCTTTAAGCTAAGTGCCACAAATTTTGGCCTGTGCTATGGACTGATTCCAATTCCGTGACTTTTTTTTTACATGCCACAGGATCTTGGTTTTAAGTCTCACCCTACCAAAAAATAAAGAAATAAAGACTTTCACATTGTATGTTGAGTGTTTGGTCAAGAACAGTTACTACTATATTTTTAAGTATTTGATATAACCCAGTAACAAGCATCATAACTAGGACCTGCCACTTGCCAGTCAAACAATTAACCAAATGGTCACGACAAGCTGCCTCGGCAAATATTTTATACTTACATCTTTTGCATAATATAGCAAATATACTACCATCAAATGCAGTTTGTAAAGCGAGGGTGTAAAAAATCTGAAAAAAAGGGGTGAAAAGGTCTTACCTATAACTTAAGACTCAATCCTATCTGCAAAACCCAGGGATAATGAAATTTTTATTTTTATTACCCTTATTATATCATGTATATATGCACAACATATCAAATTTGAAAGTAATGGCCGAGTGGAATTTGAGAAGTTTAAAAGTTTTAAAAATTTAGGCAGATCAGCCCCTGCTCACTTACCACACTATTAAAAGTTTATACAGATCATCTCAACACTTCCCCACATTAGTTTAAGTAGTTCAGCACTTGCCCTACCTGCATCATCAAAACCTTATGTGAATCACCCTCCCCGACTCCTCCCCAAATTATCACAAGTTAATACAGATCACACCATCCCTTTCCAAAGTAACAAATGTCAATGGAGCACTCTAGATTACTGTAAACGTGGAAATTTATGTGTGTGACGTAAAAAAAATCAATATCATCCTGTACTTTACCAACCTTCAAAACTTCCATCGTTAGAATTGCAGGTTGCTGAAGATGGCGGCGTCTCATATGGTGGCAGATCTTCGCTGTTTGGAGTGGTTGCCCCACACACACTCTCTGGAGTATTTAGAAAGCTCAGAGTACCACCAAACTTGGAGGACTGTTCCTTCAGCTGAAAGTTTGCAATATTTTTTTAATATTCCATAGACAGAATGGTGTACTTGTTATCCACACTTTTACAGAAAATAGAAAAATTCATGTCTATATTCTAATTTACATATTAGAATTCCATTGGAGGTGTTGGTTCAAAAACATCAAAGGCACCATGAAATAAATGTATGCAGAATTTTAAAAATACTGAGGGCGAATTCGAAATGAAATCAAAATTTTCAGGCTAAATAATTGAAACATGGGCATACATGCTATTCATGAGATATGATGATTAAGGGTGAATTCAAGAAGGGGGATGATTACCTTTTCTGTTGTAAAAGGACAAAAATTCCAAGGTATAAAGTATATTCATATCAAAGACCAAAGATTTTCACTTTTGATGCCAAGTGTTTAGCAGGGGACAGTCATAAACGATTTTGTTTTTGTTTTTAAAAGTCCCAAGCATTTCCCGCATGATGTACCGACACTGGGGTTATTGAATTGCAAATAATTTTTTTCTCTATGAATGAAATGTCACCTTATTGAGAACATCTGTTGTGTGAAGTTTGAAAACATTCTCTTTTGTGGTGTGCAAGATATGCTCCAGACAAAGATATTGTACAGACTGCCAAAGTGACCTTGACCATTGGGGTATAACCTTGAGAACAACTGTTGTGTTTAGTAAGAATACATTCTGATGAGGCGTTAAGAAATTATGGGCCGTAAAAGTGGTTGGATGGACATCACCATAATATAATATGTCCCATCTAAAGACAGGTGTATAAAAATATTAGTCAGTTTTGACCCTGTGCTAATCTTTAAACCAGAGTTGAATTCAAAATAATACTTGTTGGAAATCTGGAAACAAATTATCATTGGTCAAATGAGTGTTTTAGGTTCTTTAATTGAGAAAAAAATAATACTTGCCACAAAACTTTGAAAAAAAGAATTTCCTCCTTTTGGAGGAAAATTTTCATTTTACTTACCTCAGATATTTCACTTTCAAGTTTTTTAATCTGTTGATCTTTGGAATCATTTTGTGTGCGTAATATAACCGCTCTTTCCTGAGCCTCCCGAGCTTGTTTGATTATCTCCCATTTCTCTTGTTCCATTGTTTCTCGTTCAGATGCAAGCTGTTAATGCAATATGATATCACAAAATGAATTAGAACATCATTGGAAAATCCCAGGTATTTAGAAATAGGTCAATAGCTCAGCAAATTTTGTCCAAATTTTTCTTTAACCTTGGTCATATTTGTGTATGAATTAGAAAAAAAAAGGATTTACCATTCAAAAAGAAGAAGACAAACATACTCCTTGACAAAAAGAGGCTGTTAAGAAAATAATATTTCAAAGTATTCATAGCATCTCAATGTGATTTAACCTGTAACTGAGTTACAACCCTATCTTCAACATTATATGCTTGACATTTTTCTTTCATTTAAACAGGGGCCACAGTTTTTAATGGTGGAGAAAAACCCCAGTTAAAATGTACATAGGAAAAGATCACCGGGGCACTCCACAAGTAAACTGGCAATCTTTACTACAAAATCAGCTTAGGTTCCAGTGGGGCTCATATCAGCACTGACTAGAGATGAGAGACTTCATGGTTAAAAACACAATTCTCTAACCATTTGGCCGCTGATATCCCTGATATCCCCTATCGTGTAAAATGTCCACAATTACCAACATCTGAACTACAACCAGCTTAAAATGATCACAAAAGATCACTTGAGTCAATCAGGAGGCCTAATTAACATATAAATGAGACAAATACACTCGCGAACCTGTTTAATTGTATCATCGTTTTCTCTCATCTGTTGTTCATAGTTCCGGATAAAGTCCCTGAGTTCTGTTTCTTTCTCTTCTAAAGTAGTGTATAGTTGTTTCATTTGATTTAGAAGTTCCAATTTCTCGGCTTTCAATCTTTTGCGATCTGCTTTCATTGCTGTAACAGAGATAGTGTCCATTACATGTAGGCTACTGTGATTCTATAGTATTGTTAAAAACAAAGAATTGCTTGAGTTAAAAAATAGGTCACACTCAAGACTAGCGGTTACATTCAAGATTACAGGTTAAACTCAAGACTACTTGTCACATTCATTACTAGAGGAGGTCTAACTCAAGACTACAGGCTACACCCAAGACTAGAGGAGGTCAAACTCAAGAGACTACAGGCTACACCCAAGACTAGAGGAGGTCAAACTCAAGACTACTGGTTACACTCAAGACTAGATGAGGTCAAACTCAAGACTACTGGTTACACTCAAGACTAGATGAGGTTAAACTCAAGACTACTTGTCACACTCATTACTAGGAGGAGGTCGAACTCAAGACTACAGGTTACACTCAAGACTAGAGGTTACAATCAAGATTACAGGTCAAACTCAAGACTACTTGTCACACTCATTACTAGAGGAGGTCAAACTCAAGACTACAGGTTACACTCAAGACTAAAGGAGGTCAAACTCAAGACTACATGTTACACTCAAGACTAAAGGAGGTCAAACTCAAGACTACTGGTTACACTCAAGACTAGAGGTTACACTCAAGACTAGAGGTCTCACTTAATACTAGAGGTTGCACTCAACACTAGGGGTCACACTAAAGACTACAGGTCACACGTAAGACTAGAAATCAAACTCAACACTAGGGGTCACACTTTAGACTACAGCTGAAACAAATGTTCAAATATTCGTGAAAGAATAGTTAATGACAAATCTGGAATATATATTTGGTCATGTTTGGAACCAATATATTACATATGGTAGCTTGCATGTCTCATCAGGTATCAAATCAAAATTTCATTTTTGCCTAAATTTGTATTTTGATACTACATTATTAAATCTTTGGCTTTCAAATGTCCACACATTTACATGTACCATATTTACCACACATTTACCACATTTACCACACATTTACCCGAGTACAAAACCTAAACAGAAATAGACATATATCAATAATAAACAGAAAAATAGACATATATCCAGGTAATGCGAATCACCAAGGGCAATTTGAGAAATGAAAAATACTACATACGTAGAAAAAGAGCAATGTTAATATGATGTATGTAGGTTAGAAGTATGTAAGTGTTTGTGTGTGTGTGTGCTTGTGTGTGTGTGTGGGTGTGTGTGTGTGTGTTTTTGTGTGTGTGTGTCTGTGTGCAGGTTATATATTTATAATTTACATGTACATACAGTGAAATCTTGTCATGTTGAAATCAGATGAGTTGAAATTCCAGGCTATATCAAAGTTGAATGCTCTCAAAATGAAAGGGGCGATCCTAAGAATTTCAACATAAAGAAATCCTACTGTATCTGTATATATATATATATATATATATATATATATATATATATATATATATATATATATATATATATATATATATATATATATATATATGAATTGACAGAGGGACTAAGAAACTAAGAGAACTAAACAACAATCTCGTTTATTGTCCCAGAAGTTAATAGTATTTTGTTTGGTGAATGATGAGTCAAAAATAGTTAAAACTGCTGAATGTCTGTTGCATGGAACGTAATGTCTGTCAAATGACGTGCCAAATCCCAAATATTAAATGTCAGGAATTCCATAGTTGTCTCCATTAGTCAGATCTACTATTTGATGGAAATTTATTAACTTTCTGAAATAATTGAAGAAAACAGGGAAATGGGAGTTTTTTTTATAAGTTCACCAACCTTCAGAGTTCGTGTAAGCATTAATGTCTGTGATTGTGTGTATGTAAATGTAATAATCTTTTTGTATATCCATACAGGCTTTTTTCACCTCTGATATGGAAGCTATTGTTTTACCTACAATATATGACAAAATTTGTATGCAAATATGTGTAGGTGGAAGTATGAATGTGTATGTAGAGGTGTATGTTGTGGTGGTGTTTGTGTATGTATAGCGGTCTAGTGCTTTAGTTCTCAGGTGTGCTGTGTATGTAGAGGTGTATGTTGTGTATATATAGAGGTCTGGTGCTTCAGTTGTCAGGTGTGCTGTGTATGTAGAGGTGTATGTTGTGTATATATAGAGGTCCGGTGCTTCAGTTGTCAGGTGTGCTGTGTATGTGTATGTATGAGGTGGTGGTGTTTGTGTATATATAGCGGTCTAGTGCTTCAGTTGTCAGGTGTGCTGTGTATGTTGAGGTTTATGTTGTGGCGGTGTTTGTGTATATATAGAGGTCCGGTGCTTCAGTTGTCAGGTATGGCTGTGTATGTAGAGGTGCATGTTGTGATGGTGTTTGTCCAGTGCTTCAGTTGTCAGGTGTGCTGTGTATGTAGAGGTGTATGTTGTGGTGGTGTTTGTGTATATACAGAGGTCCGGTGCTTCAGTTGTCAGGTGTGCTGTGTATGTAGAGGTGCATGTTGTGATGGTGTTTGTCTAGTGCTTCAGTTGTCAGGTGTGCTGTGTATGTAGAGGTGTATGTTGTGATGGTGTTTGTGTATATATAGAGGTCCGGTGCTTCACTTCTCAGGTGTGCTGTGTATGTAGAGGTGTATGTTGTGATGGTGTTTGTGTATATATAGAGGTCTGGTGCTTCAGTTGTCAGGTGTGACTGTGTATGTAGAGGTGTATGTTGTGATGGTGTTTGTGTATATATAGAGGTCTAGTGCTTCAGTTGTCAGGTGTGCTGTGTATGTAGAGGTGTATGTTGTGATGGTGTTTGTGTATATATAGAGGTCCGGTGCTTCAGTTGTCAGGTGTGCTGTGTATGTAGAGGTGTATGTTGTGATGGTGTTTGTGTATATACAGAGGTCCCGTGCTTCAGTTGTCAGGTGTGCTGTGTATGTTGAGGTTTATGTTGTGATGGTGTTTGTGTATATATAGAGGTCTAGTGCTTCAGTTGTCAGGTGTGCTGTGTATGTAGAGGTGTATGTTGTGATGGTGTTTGTGTATATATAGAGGGTCGGTGCTTCAGTTGTCAGGTGTGCTGTGTATGTAGAGGTGTATGTTGTGATGGTGTTTGTGTATATACAGAGGTCCCGTGCTTCAGTTGTCAGGTGTGCTGTGTATGTAGAGGTGAATGTTGTGATGGTGTTTGTGTATATACAGAGGTCCCGTGCTTCAGTTGTCAGGTGTGCTGTGTATGTAAAGGTGAATGTTGTGTGTATATAGAGGTCCGGTGCTTCCGTTGTCAGGTGTGACTGTGTATGTAGAGGTGTATGTTGTGGTGGTGTTTATGTATATATATAGAGGTAAGCTGCTACAGTTCTCAGGAAAACATAAGCATTACTTTACGTCTATCAACATAAACTGGCACATGTTTACAAACAGACCAGGTCTAAATTAACACATTTCAAGGTAACAGTCCAGTTTTACCTGTCCTAGTTTTCAAAACCAATACAAGGTAAAATATTGCATGGAATCAGAGTAAGGCAAAAACTTTTACCCATACATCCAAAGTTTCTGGAAATAGATAGATTTTGTAGGGCTGTGTATCATGACTCAAAAGTGTATCACGATATTACGCGATAAATGAAAAACGTATCACCATGTGTCATATATCATATTGTCAGGAATAGAATACAGTGGAACCTGTCTTGAAAGACCACCCCTACTGCCACTGAAATGTGGTCTTAAAAGACAGGTGGTCTCTCAAAACAGGTTTTATTTAAAGGATTATTGAAACAAGTGGTTTTCAGAAAGTGGTCTCAATAGACAGGGGTCTTCTACGACAGTGGTCTCTCAAGACAGGTTCCATTGTATTCAGTTTAATGTTGGAAATACTACTGTGAAACAAAAACAGTGACTGTAGAATGACAAATTATTCATTTCAACTTGTGCATTGGTAACTTATTTAAACAAAACAGATAATTTGTTGATATATAGCGCTTTCGTGACACCAACAGACACCGAAATATTAATCAAGGAACCAATATAATTCATATTTGGAAAAGATATAAATTCTTTTCTTCGTATTGATAAATCGTAAAGGCAGACATAAAAATAGCAATATATCTTTGTATTGATATATATTGTTACACCACTATTATTTGGGTTTCGAACAAAATTTGGATGTGCCACTTTATCTTGCTAGACCTATGGTTATCTCCACCAAGTTTTTAGACTCAGGTCAGTCTGCAGTAATTTTTTTTCCAATTTTACAATTTCAGTCTGATAGTTTTAAAGTCTTTCAACTACCGGTATATATATATATAGGTAGATAAAGCAACTTTCATAAATAAAAGGCAGATAAAGCTTTTCCAGTGTGTCAGTCAGGACACATTATAAGACAAATCTTTCTCCCATCTTGAACAACTTTTTCTCCCATACTCACAGAGTTATCCTTATAACTAGTGCAAAATGATCAGCCTAATAAAGACATGGGACAAAAATAATTGAACCCAACTTTGAGGGTATGACAAAGGAATCTCAATTCTCGGGACAAGATTCTTCAATGACAAATCCTCAGCAGGCCTCGGGTTCATCATTCAAGAATCTTACCCTCAGATTGAGATTCCTTTGTCATACCCTCAAGGTAGGGGGTTGATTCTATATATCTACCATTTAGCCCAGCCAGAATTTCTCTGTCCAAGCCCTAGGGTGTAAAAAAGCTACACATGCTAAGACGTCACACTATATTTTTATAATGTAGGACAATCATGACATGAGAATACAATATATTCAAGTTGAGTCTAAGTTTTATTTATGTGCATAGGCATGCATTTGAATCACAGATGAAAAAAAATCAGACATGGGTGTGTTGAGTGGAAAGAGAAATTTTAACCCTTGTGGTAAAAAATAGAAAGTCCAGTCCTTCGGAAACCCTCAGGATTGGACAACCAGATTGGAGATTTCCTTATCCACTCCACACACCCATATAAGATTATATTATTTATTTCAGGACTTCCTTACCTTGTAGTGCTTCCTTCGCTCTGTTTAATTCCTGTTTAGTTTGAATTAACTCCAATTTGACTTCTCCATATTTAGTACTGTCATTGTTTTGATCTTTTTTTGCATCACAAGTTAACATTTTCACATGCATCTCTAGTCGAGTGTTTTCTTCCCGTAGACGTTTTATTTCATTTTCTTCATCAGCTTTCTGTCGTGGTGTGTCTGAAAGAGAAACAAGATACGTTTTAGAAAGAGTATATTCCCTGAGAGCTAAGCCATTCTAAAATATTCTAAAGTTAAACTGTAGTATCAGAAAATTTCGTTGTGGTTTTAATTCCATTGTTTTTATTTTCTAACAGAATTTAAATCAAATTATACTTAGTAATATTAACAGGTTCTTATACAATCAGATTTTTCTATTTCAACAACTTTTAAAATCAACTTATTTGTTTTATTTTTTAAACAACGAAATTCTTTTCCCATGAAATTATCCGATTCTACAGTACATCTCTGACAAACATTGCCAGTGTCTGACATAATCGATCTCTGTCAAATACTGACGACTGTAGGCCATAATCAATCTCTTCCCATGTATCATCAATATAAAGCTTAATACCAAATTTGGTCAAAATCTGCGGAAAGAATCTCAACTTATTTGACAGAATCTTGCTAACAGGCAAATGGATAGACCAAAACAATATGCCCTCAAATCTTAAATATTGATGACATGAAAATATTAATTGGAATTTTAGGTTAGAAAAGTGGAAATTTTGTAGCAGAAAATTGGTAAAAATATGGCCAATTTGCAATTTTTCACACAGGAAAAACTTCCTACAATTAGACTAAAAATAGGAAAATCATTGGAGATGAAAACAACAACAAAACAACACAAATAATTACCCTCAACAACAACAAAACAACACAAATAATTAACAACAACAAATAATTATCAACAACAACAATAACAACAAAACAACACAAATTATTATCACTACCAAAACAAAACAACACAAATAACATCTGTATTATCAACAAGAACAAAACAAAAAATTATCACCAACAACAATATCAATAAAACAACTCAAATTATCAACAACAAAACAAATAATTATCTACAACAACAAATAATTATCAACAACAATAGAACAACACAAATTATTATCACCACCAAAACAAAACAACACAAATAACATGTGTATTATCAAGAACAACAACACAAATAATTATCACCACCAAATAAAACAACACATATAAAATGTGTATTATCAAGAACAACAAAACAACACAAATTATCAACAACAACAAAACAAATAATTATCAGCAAAAAATAATTATCAACAACAATAGCAATAATAACAACAAACAACACAAATTATTATCACTACCAACGACAAAACACAAATAACATGTGTATTATCAACAACAACACAAATAATCAACATCAACAACAAAACAAATAATTATCAACAACAAAAGAAATAATAATCTACAACAACATATAATTATCAACAACAAAAGAAATAACAATCTACAACAACAAATAATTATCAACAGCAATAACAATAAAACAACACAAATAAATATCAACAACAACAACATAATTATCAATGTTTTTGGTGAATACTTCCCAAGACCTTTTTAAACTGATATAGAATTGACAGCTATTTATTGGCATAATTATTTTTCTCTTTATCACCAAGCAGGTGGCAAATTGTTCTACTTAATTATAGTCATGTGCTGAAAATATAACATGTAAAACAGATTACATGTTTGCATGCAGTTATGCAATATACATACAAACAAAACACATTTCACTTTTAACTCAAAAACCATGTGAAATCCCTTCGTCCTGATTGTTCATAATTGTTTTTTAAGTTAGTGCAAAGTTATTCAAATCATTAATACATCCAAAGGAATTCCAACAGGGAGTAAAAGGGTTAGAAGCACTTAAAACTGCGAAGAAAAAAAAATCTACAAGATATTTTTAAATATACGAATTGGGGGCCTCTGTGGCTGAGTGGTTAAACATTTTTGCTTTAAACGTTGAAGGTCTCTCACCTCTTGTCAGCACAAGTAAGAACCCCGCTGATTTTGTTAGAAAGTTTGCTATCTAATGTGCCGAATGCCGCTAGTCTCTTCCTGGGCATTAAAATGTGGCCACCACCACATGACAGAAAATTTATGTGTGTCATAAAACAACATACAAAAAGACGCAAAATAAAAATAGGAAGTAATCAATACAGAGTAATTACTTAAAAAAAAACTATCAATTACATAATAAACTGAAAAAAAAACTATCAATTACATAATAAACTGAAAAAAAAACTATCAATTACATAATAAACTGAAAAAAAAACTATCAATTACATAATAAACTGAAAAAAAAACTATCAATTACATAATAAACTGAAAAAAAAAACTATCAATTACATAATAAACTGAAAAAAAAACTATCAATTACATAATAAAAAAAAAAAAACTATCAATTACATAATAAACTGAAAAAAAAACTATCAATTACATAATAAACTGAAAAAAAAACTATCAATTACATAATAAACTGAAAAAAAAACTATCAATTACATAATAAACTGAAAAAAAACTATCAATTACATAATAAACTGAAAAAAAAACTATCAATTACATAATAAACTGAAAAAAAAACTATCAATTACATAATAAACAAAGAAAAAAAAACTATCAATTACATAATTACTATCAATAACATAATAAACTGAAAAAAAAAACTATCAATTACATAATAAACTGAAAAAAAAACTATCAATTACATAATAAACAAAAAAAAAACTATCAATTACATAATAAACTATCAATTACATAATAAACTGAAAAAAAAACTACAATTACATAATAAACTGAAAAAAAAACTATCAATTACATAAAAAAAACTGAAAAAAAACTATCAATTACATAATAAACTGAAAAAACTGCAAAAATCAATTGCATAATAAACAAAGAAAAAAAAACTATCAATTACATAATAAACAAAGAAAAAAAAACAGACTTAGATACAAAATGATAAGTGACACTGATATACACTAACAATCAATTTAGTGAATAAATTTGTATAAAAAAAATGGGTACAGGTGATGCATTGACCCAAATTTTGACCTCCGCTATGGGCTTGATGCTGCGAGGATTCTTAAATGTGCGTTGTATCATGCCCATCTTCACATACAAATTTAGTTCAATCAATTGTCATGTGAAGGATGAAAATAAGGGTGTTTCTGGTAATAATTTGATGACTTGAACATAATTATATCAACTTAAAATAATAATAACAACCATTTTGAGAGAATTACTGAATCAATACATGTTCCCTATCTGTGAAACCATTATAATATAAAAAATCTCTGATACCAAAGTATAAATCATTAGGATGTCCAGGATATACATGTATATACAAATCTTGTAAAATGGACAAACACGGACCTCTGGAAACCAAGAGGTGGAATCAGGTGCCATGGAGGCATAAGCATCCCCTATCGACCGGTCACAACCACTGTGAGCCCACAATCAAGTATAAATGAAATATGTGTGGAACGATTCCTGGTCACAATTGGTACAGGCGTCTCAACAAACGCCAACGAAAAGGCAACTCAATTCACTTAGTGAAACAGAGTAATTGCAAACAAGACTATTATACCGACCATAAAATTTGCGGAACGTTGACATCAAACACAGTTTTCAATACCCCCCCGTGTCAATAATCTGTCAGTGAGTAGTTTACCTCTGTATATGTATTCATATTAACAGACTGAAATATTACTTATCATCTCAAATATTTGGCGTCTAACTTGACGGAATTGTTTGAGGATTGTACTTTATTGTACATGTAGGTCATTTTAGGTCAGCACAGACTTGAGCCCCTCTGAAGCAAAATGTACAGCAAGGTCATCTCTGGTTAGCAAAGACTTGAGCCCTTCTGACACAGTGTACATGTAGGTCATCTCTGGTTAGCAAAGACTTGAGCCCTTCTGACACAGTGTACATGTACATGTAGGTTATCTCTGGTTAGCACAGACTTGAGCCCTTCTGACACAGTGTACATGTAGGTCATCTCTGGTTAGCACAGACTTGAGCCCTTCTGACACAGTGTACATGTACATGTAGGTTATCTCTGGTTAGCACAGACTTGAGCCCTTCTGACACAGTGTACATGTAGGTCATCTCTGGTTAGCACAGACTTGAGCCCTTCTGACACAGTGTACATGTAGGTCATCTCTGGTTAGCAAAGACTTGAGTCCTTCTGACACAGTGTACATGTACATGTAGGTTATCTCTGGTTAGCACAGATTTGAGCCCTTAAAGAATAGTGTACATGTAGGCCATCTCTGGTCAGCAGACATTTTCCAGAGTTTTCTGACGGTGATCTTCCCCTCAAATACACTGTAATACCGTTTTCTCCTTTTTATGTTAAAAACTGGCCACCGACATAAAACTGAAAAATTGTTACCAGTACCATTGGTAAAAACAACAAAAACAAACAATCCTCAGAGATATTCTCTGATCTTGTGCCCCATGATGAAGGCTACATACATTTTCTGTTTTATTATAATTTGTTGTCATGGAAACAAGATATAAACAGAGAGAAAAAATCAAAGTTAATCTAGCATTGTTTTAACTCTGATAGATATATAATTACTTGTTAACAGATTATTTCCGAGACTTTGCCAACCAAAAACTTTATCATTTTGCCTTTCTGCCAATTTCCTTATTACAATTGAATGTTATGTAAACAAAATAATAATCACATATTGTGCACGAAATATATTTACAGAAAAAAGCAACACCATGTTCAAGTTTCATCTCTAAATGTTTGTGCAAAATACGTAGAAAAATGAATAAATCATTAATCGTTATGATTTAATACTTCTAAAAATAACTTCATTACAGATCTATTTTATTTGTCAGATTTTTCATACACATTCTGCAAAAAATGTATTCCTACATATAGCTGAAGATTTTGAGTTTTTGGCTGTCAACTGCCCAAAATTTTTTATTTTTAGGTCTTCGGAAAACAAATAGAACTGAAAAAAAACCAAGAATTTAGAACCTGCAAATGTATGTATTGTATGGTAATATCTTTATTCTATACAAACACCACACTTACATCATTTCAGATCAATACCCTTATATCAGTCCAACATGCTTACATGAGATTTATACCCTTATATAAGACCAATACCCTTATTTCAGACCAACATCCTTATATCAGAAACCCTTGTATTAGACCAAAAACCGTTATATTAGGTCAACATGCTTATATAAAATATATACTCTTATATATTAGACTATTATACCCTTATATCAGAACAACACCCTTATTTCTGAACACCCTTATATCAGACCAACACCCTTATATCAGACCAACACCCTTTTTTCAGAACAATATCTTGAAACTTTATTTATTTTACAATGATCGACAAACAAGTTAAAGCAACTTATATAAACATTTCTCGTTGGCTCCAATGTTGGCGTGCTGAGTGATTTGTTGTGAGAGAAACCGGAATGCCAGGAGAAAACCCATGTGTCCAAGTTGGATACCGCCATACCATCTCACCAATTCTGCAGTCAAATCCAAGGTTTGAACTGAGGATGCATTAGTGAGAATTGAGTGAGCTAACCACTGTGCTACCAAGACACTACATCCTTACACATACAGTGCAACTTCCGAAAACCGATCCCTATTCGCATTGTTAATTTTGTCCCATTTTCGGAGGGTTCATTTTTATCAAGTTGTCCGTAAGTCAATAATTCTTGTCAGTTCCAGTCCATTCTGGTTTTTATATGTACTGTTTATTTGTCTTCATACCAGCTCATGGTTCTTTATATGCTTTGTTCATCATTTGCATTCCATTATTTAGACGTAGTATTTGTTGTTTTAAAATTTTAAAAGTTCATATGACATTTGATTTTTCATTATGTCTATAATTATAAAATTATAACCCTGATTTTTTCATTTTTTTTTTATACTACACTGAAGTACAATAACAAAAGAAAAAGAGATATACGCAGGCATAAAAATTTGGCAGTTCCTATATATTGTGTGAAAAATGCTTGAGAAACCCAGTTCTGCAATTATTTGTTTGCAAATGGACCTCCGCATGCCAACATCAGAGCCAAGGAGAAACATTGAAGGGGCATTAGCTTTGTTTACCAAAACAAATTATTTCAATTTTGAATCAACCTTACTATTTGTATAAGCATGTGACACTAGACCTGATCTTATTATCACAAAATACCAGAAATATATGAACTTACATTTTGTGCCAATATATACCTCATATTTGTTTTTGTACATCAATTAATCTAAATAGTAAAAAATGATATATATTTTTGGTTTTGTTTTGGAAAAATGTTTTAGATGCCCCTTTACCTCATTCATCCCTAAAGACACATTTGGAATGGTCCAAGTCATTGATCTACAGAAGAGTTCATTGTTTACCAGGGACTGAAGCATTTAAAAGAACTATCCAGAAGACCAGCATGTGACTTTCACTATAGATTTTTACATCCCCACAACTCTCATTTTACAACACATACAAGATGCAATGTCTGATACTAAAATATAGATAGGTCAAACCATGCTACTTTATCTGTAGTTAGTCATGTATCCTTTAAAACTTGAAAAATTCTTGACAAGATCTTAAACAGTAACTATAAGAAATGAGTTTAGATCACCTGGGTTTTACAGCTTTTCATGGTTCATCATACAATACACGCAAGCCAAGCCACAACAGGAACTATTACATCTTCCAATGCAATAGATTGTGTTGATATGTCTGCCTTTACTTGCAGATAGTGACGAAATTGGAGCTTATGCATCATTGTTATAACATGGAACAGGTGCTTGTTGTATGATAAAAATCAAGATGGATTCAAATTTACCATATACTGTCTGTCAAAGGGAGATAACTATGTCGTTACTACAGATACATGCTGTGTAATGAACATACAGCATTTTATCTCTTACATTTACAGTTTTCTGCATCTTTTATAGAGATGCATAACTTAAGTTTTGAGCATGTACCTTTAATGTGTAAAACCACAAGATCAGAAATTGTGAGTCATGTTTGGGGCATCTCTAGGAATTTAACAGTGCATCAATTTCATGAAACATGCATCAAGCTATATATAACAGATATACAGTGTTTGCTTAACAACCAGTGCCAGACCACTCCACTGGCTCTAAGAAGTCAGTGTCTGCATAACAACCAGTGTCAGACCACTCCACTAGCTCTAAGTAGTCAGTTTTTTCTTAACAACCAGTGCCAGACCACTCCATTGGCTATACCACTCCACTGGCTCTCAGTAAGTCAATGTTTGCTTAACAACCAGTGTCAGACCCCTCCACAGGCTCTAAGTAGTCAGTGTTTTCTTAACAACCAGTGCCAGACCACTCCACTGGCTCTACCACTCCACTGGCTCTCAGTAAGTCAATGTATGCTTAACAACCAGTGTCAGACCCCTCCACTGGCTCTCAGTGTGTCAGTGTTTACATAACAACCAGTGTTAGACCACTCCACTGGCTCTACCACTCCACTGGCTCTCAGTAAGTCAAAGTTTGCTTAACAACCAGTGTTAGACACTCCACTGGCTCTCAGTAAGTCAGTGTTTGCTTAACAACCAGTGTTAGACCACTCAACTGGCTCTACCACTCCACTGGCTCTCAGTAAGTCAATGTTTGCTTAACAACCAGTGTTAGACACTCCACTGGCTCTCAGTAAGTCAGTGTTTGCTTAACAACCAGTGTACCACTTCACTGGTTTTTGTAGTCAATGTTTGCATTATAACCAGTGTTAGACCCCTCCAATGGCTCTACCACTTTATTGGTTCTAAGTATGAGTTAAAGCAAAAAAAATTTAAAACTTACATTCACTTTCATATTGAGTTCCGCAATCTTTACCATTAGGCGTTGAGCCAATCAGAGAAAGCCTTTTGTTGGTATCTTTTAATTCGGCCCTCAAAGCATTAACCTCTTGATTCGCTGTATGAATAGAACCGTCGATTCTTGCTGCTAACTGTTTGTTGTTCTCCACCATTTTACGAAATTTACTCTGCGCGTCTTGTAAAAGTCGTCGAATCAGTATCATGGACGACTTTAATGTTTCTTGTTCCAGCGGACACAAGTCTTTGTCCAGATTAATATCTCCATTGCTGGGTGTAAAGATATATTGCACAATTTGGTCATTCAGAGAATCCAGTGATTGAATTGCTGAAAAAAGTAAAAAAAATAAAATATTACTGTGCGTGTTCTTATTTTAGCCGTATTCTAATATTAGCACCTTCTGCGCTCAAGTCATTGTACTAATTCAAGAATAGCACCAAAATTTCTTCATCCTGTCATTCCGTATACACAACAAAGCCAATGAAATTAATGGCACAAATTCAAGATTGTGCTAATAAGTACATGCATATACCCCATAAGAGTGCTAAAATATGAGTAAGCTAATTTAAATACACATACAGTAACTTGATGAATAGGGCCAAATACAACAATTATGTGTTGAATAAGTAATGGCAGTGAGCAGTGGATGACAGTATGTACATGTAATTTGAGTCAATATGGTGACAAAACAAAGCATAAACATTACAAATTTATAGATGTTCATGTATCAAACCACCATTTTACTGTAAGCATCCACAAGAGACTCTTTTTATCAGAGAATATGTTCAAGTATAAAATACAAAATACATGACAGAAATGTAAACAATTGGTCAGCACCACTTAAAACTATGCACTCCAACCTAGATCAATACAAAATGCATGACAGAAATGTAAACAATTGGTCAGCACCACTTAAAACTATGCACTCCAGCCTAGATCAATGAAATAGGCTAGTAGAAGTCAGTATGTAGGGGTGAAATAGTAAATAAAACAAATATCATATAATAATTTTGAAAAAAAAATAATTGAAATATTTCTGTCAGGTTTTTCTTTACAAAGACATGTGTGACCTTTTCTATTTTTAAGTTTATTCATAATGACATGTGTGGCCTTTTCTACATTGTACATGTTAAAGATAATATGGAAAGAAATTCTTAACATTTTTAAACCATTACCAAAGCCAAATAAAGACGGCACATTTTAAACCAATGAATAGAAAAAAATTGTGTCAAAGATAGATAATTTGTGAAAATGTCATCATGAACTTACATTCTTGTAAAATTGCGGATATTTCTTGAAAGTCATTATTTATACGTGCACCCTGTTGTATGCTCATTTTATAATTTGTGATAAATACATACAGGAAACATGCTTATATATGATGAACCTTTTCCAAAGTTATCAAGTGCCACCCCCGAATCATAATGATATAGATACAATCATTGGATCAAAATACTCTAGTACATTTGAGTGACGTTGAAATCGTCACTTAACATAGCTGAAATACATACGCAAATTAAAAGGAAGGAAGTCATTCAGATAAAATTAAAATACTTTGTCATGTTCCATGCAACCATATATTACTTAATAAAGTAATATTAATATTTGTATAAATATTTTATCTATTTATTTCTGTTATGTAAATTAAAGATAGTGTTGATGATATAAGAACAAGAGTTTTTTTTAAAAAACTAAGATAAGAATACCATTTTTATACCTCTGATTATCTCCCCTTGGCAGTATTCATAAATCACAAAAGTAAATAAAAAAAAAATAACTGATATGCTAAAACACCTGGTTCACACACAGAAACACCTGTATTTACTTATTACAAGCCTATTTATCGGAGATATAGACATTTTTTATATCAGAAAGTCAGGCTTCAGGGATCATTTTATCATTGTATCATTAATCTTCAGGCCTGGACTTAACACATTAGTTTCAGAAATGTATTATCTGTTACATCTAGTTACCCTTAACTATCAACCCCTGATAAATCAATGGACTCTTCTGTAAATCAATGTCTCAGAATAGTCCAAATGTGTCTTTAGTGGTGAATGTGTTTATACCATAACAACAAGAGATGAAAACCTCCATCCCTGATAACAATTAAAACCCCTAGATTCATGGATAACGGGTTTTATAAACTTGGACAGCCAGAACTCAATAATTATAACTATGTACTCCCTTGTTTTCTATGTAAAAATGGTATATTCTCAATAACTACATCCATTCTTCAATTTTGTCCTGTCATGTGCAATCATTAGACCAATGGGGAACTGTGCCCCCTCCCAACTTACCACCCAACTTAAGGAGAAATGAAAGAGATAAACTGTACAATTACCTACATACATGTATATAGAACATAGGGCTTCTTCTGATCTTTCTAGGAAGTTGGCCCATGGATCTGGAATTGGGAATTTCAAAGCATTTTGGATCAAAATAGGGATTTTCTCTCTGATTCTTCTATTTTTTGTTTCATTTATTTTGCTATTTGCTATTTCGTTTTATCTTTCTTATTGTTACGCTGTCATATTTCAACTTTCAAGAAAAATTATGATAGAAAATATCAGCATAAAAATGAAAATTAATGAAAAGATGTTATGTATCATATTGGGAATTTTAGGCCAAAAAGTGTGAAAAAAAAATAATAATAATAATTTGCGATTGGGAATTATAGCCCAATATTGTCTATATTTGGAGGAAAAAAAGCCCTGGAATATGAGATTTTACTGTCTCAGAAATCTTATCTTAAATATTGTTCCTGCTGTAGGTATATTTAAGGATTAACTGTAACATCTTTGCTATTTACTGAAAGTTAACTGACATGAGGCAGAGTACACCTTGTATTGCGCGGAACAGCAGAGTACACCTTGTATTGCGCGGAGCAGCAGAGTACACCTTGTATTGCGCGGAACAGCAGAGTACACCTTGTATTGCGCGGAGCAGCAGAGTACACCTTGTATTACGTGGAGCAGCAGAGTATACCTTGTATTGCGCGGAGCAGCAGAGTATACCTTGTATTGCGAGAGCAGCAGATTACACCTTGTATTGCGTGGAGCAGCAGAGTGCACCTTGTATTGTGCGGAGCAGCAGAGTACACCTTGTTTTGCTCGAAGCAGCAGAGTACACCTTGTATTGTGCAAAGCAGCAGAGTACACCTTGTATTGTGCGGAGCAGCCGAGTACACCTTGTATTGCTTGGAGCAGCAGAGTACACCTTGTATTGCGTGGAGCAGCCGAGTACACCTTGTATTGCGTGGAGCAGCCGAGTACACCTTGTATTGCGTGGAGCAGCAGAGTACACCTTGTATTGCTCGGAGCAGCAGAGTATACCTTGTATAACACAGAGCGCAATACAGGAAAATGTTCTCTGCCTCATGCCAGTTACTTTCAGTAAATAGCAAAGATGTTAAAAGTTAATCCTTATAATTTAATTATAAACATTTGCTAGATCTCTACATCATAGAAAAGATATATAGATCAAATAAGGTTTTATTTTATTTTCGAAAAAAGTAAACAAATAGGCATCAGCTGTTTGTAGTAAAACTTGCTTTTGCAACCACCTGTGTATAAAGACCACCTGGTCATAATGGTACCATTTGTGTATAAATCAACCTCTATATAAAGACCACCTCCCTATAAAGACCAGTTTTGTTGTGTCCTTAAGGGGGTCTTTATATACAAGTTTCCCTGTATCTAGAAACTCAGAAAATACACTGTTTTACTCAAACATTTTGACTTAACAGATAACACTTAAGGAAATACATGTGCTGTTACAGTTCAAAACTACACACATTTTGTTTTATCTCAATCATACAGGAAATAACATATGAATGGTATGAATGATGTCTGCATCTTATGAATTTTATGTAGTATCATAATCAGCTGGTATATATACCTTAAGCAAACCAAAAGTTCAAAAAGGTCATACATATCTGTCATTTACTGTTAATGATTGCTTGAAGCAGATTGAATATCAATTATCTATTTTTCTCCACTTGTCTCTCTATCTCATAAACATATATATCTACTTTCACTTTAAACTCGATTCAACTTCAAGTAGTCCATTTCGACACAAATAAATACAAGAAATACATCCTTTGGCTATACCATGATCATACCAACAGCATTAAATGACCGAAGCATCATGGCTTTATGTGATTCATCTAAAACAGAAGAAAAATCAAACTTGTCTATAAAAGCCACTCAAGGGAACAGGCAAAAGTAGCCATTATTGACAGGTGGCCTTTATAAAGAGATTTATTCTATGAAAATATTAACAAAAGATGTTTTTGAATGACTGTTATAAAGGCAGGTGCCGTTTATACAGAGGTGGTCTTAAATACATGTTTACTTATATAAAGTTGCCTCAGTATTTATAATGACTTTATTAAAAATAGAAGGAGTGGGCTATACCTTCCTTGTTCAATGTCAAAAGGTCAAATGCTATCTTTACCCCTGCTCCCATATACAAATATAAAGCACTGATACAAGTCATAAAACAAATGATATCAAGCACGAATATTACAAATGAAACAAGACAAAAATATTGTCAAAATTTTTAGGATAACCTGTCCCTTAATTCACCTGGACACATGGACCAACGTATATATAAATAATCATAACAAAAGCATCCCCCATATACCCCATACACAGAGAGAATACAGATGAGAAACTCTTTGGAAATAAGAGAAGCAAGATCCAATGAACATAAATAACTAAAAATAGATATTCAGCTTAAAACTTTGTCATTAAACAATATACCAGACTATTACATGGCCTAGCTCTGATATGGAGCACATATGACGACACGTACCTCTGATGGGTATAGCCTAATTCTAGCTCTGATATGGAACACATACCTACATTCACTAATCTATGACGACATGTACCTCTGATGGGTATAGCCTAATTCTAGGTCTAATATGGAACACATACGTACATTCCCTAATCTATGACGACATGTACCTCTGATGGGTATAGCCTAATTCTAGCTCTGATATGGAACACATACGTACATTCACTAATCTATGACGACATGTACCTCTGATGGGTATAGCCTAATTCTAGGTCTAATATGGAACACATACGTACATTCACTAATCTATGACGACATGTACCTCTGATGGGTATAGCCTAATTCTAGCTCTGACATGGAACACATACGTACATTCACTAATCTATGACGACATGTACCTCTGATGGATATAGCCTAATTCTAGGTCTAATATGGAACACATACGTACATTCACTAATCTATGACGACACGTACCTCTGATGGGTATAGCCTAATTCTAGCTCTAATATAGAACACATACGTACATTCACTAATCTATGACGACATGTACCTCTGATGGATATCAGCATTGTATTCTTAATGTATCTAACACAAATACTTTCTGCTGTAGAAATGTCACTTCACACATTGTTAGAATTGATCAGAGGTTGCAAGTCTGGGAAAACTGACAATGTGTTATGCAAACTTGACGATAACAAAACCACATGTTGATTAGGTCTTCCCACATTTTAACAGTGGTCTGTGTTAGGTGCTGTGTCTGGTGTGTAATTTTACACAATCACAGACAGACAGACAGATAGACAGACAGACAGACAGACAGATAGAAAGATAGACAGCTAGACAGATACAGACTTACACAGATATAGGTATTTTTTTTAGGTATTGTATATATAAATCCTATCACATCATTTACATTTTCATCACAAGAAATGATAAAATCTTGTACTAACTTAAATTGGAGTTATGTTCATAAGAGTTTCATATTGACTTTGAGTGTCTTACAAGAGTCTATAAATCTGATACTGTTTTTGGAGTATCACAAAATAAAATATACAGGATTTACATTGATTATGTATGTCATATGATATAGGATATGAAGCCTTATATTTGTTTATTTTATTTATTTATTTTTTGTTCACCCCTGGAAGCTTCCTGTACAGTCAAACTGCTCTACAAAGGTAACTCAAAGGAACAGCCATTATAGACAGCAAGATTTTATGAAGAGGTGTTTATTCATTATGAATAAAAAGTTAATAAAGATTTTGTTCATATTACCTTTATAGGCAGGTGTCCTTTATACAGAGGTGGTCTTCAACTCATTCACTAAAGACACATTTGGACTGGCCTAAGTCATTGTTTTACAGAAGAGTCCATTGTTTTTCAGGGGTTGATGAGTTTATGCAAGTTTGACTGTATATGGGAATTCACAACCTACATTTATTGACAGTAAGACATAGATGTGCATATTTACGTGTATTGTGGCCTCCTTACATTTTATTTGTTTGGATACATGAATTACTGTGTTGGTGTTGTTCTTGTTTTTTTTCAATTCTGACAAGAACTCTTCACTATATAGAGATGAATGCATGTGATCATGGCTGACAAAAGGCACCAAGATGAGGCAATACAACAATGTGATGTCATATCAAGATTAATCCATTCACATCTGAGTATCTGAATGGTATATGCTCTTTTATATTGTTTAAGACAAGTTCATTATGGTCTGTAGGGTTAACTGGGTTGACACACAAAAAATTTTGAAAGATAGCCCCCAAATGGTGACATATGCGACCTTGTGCTCATGAGATGTATACATTCCTTATTAGATCTACTTTACCCTACTTTTTTGCTCTACGTCAGTATTATATTTGAGAAAGATATCTGGAATTACACTTACTGTACAGGGCGCTTTAATATGACGGGTTGTAATTTTCAAGTTTTTCTCTCTTCTGAAATGACCGTTTGTTCTTTAAATCTGTGGATTGTTACTAGCTTAAAATAACATCAGCTCTTGCAAAGGCAGCCCACAATATATTATGTAGATATATAATTTCACTAAAAATTAATTATTCACCATTTCTTAGATTCACCGGTCTATCAATTCCATGATTATAGCCAATATCAACACTGAAAGTTATTTTCGCACTGTACAGTACTCACTGGACATTGTCAATGCTACATATATACATTAAAAAAGAGATAAAAATTTTTTGCACCAAATAAATTCCCATATGTCAGGTGAAGGTTCATTCCTTTCCCCAATCCCCAGTTACATCTGTAATCTGCCTTGCATTGCCTTGGCAATAGAGAAAGGGGCCAGATAGTTACATCAATCACACTTTAAATCATAAGGTCTCTCACAGCTAGTCAGAGTGGGCTTGAGTCCTACTAGAACCTAGGCTGATTTTGTGTTGCAGTTTACTTGCTTAAGGTTGGTGGTCTCTTCCGAGGTATAGTAAAATCCATATAACCTGGTGGGGCGGAGTCTTGCGAACCCTTTTATGACCTGGACAAGTTTACATTTTAGGTAATAAAGCATGACATTAAAATAACACCGACTAGAGTAATCATTCCTACTTGTCACCATACATCAGAGAGTATCCAGTGAGGAACAAAATGTTTTTCTTGTGCAGCTTGTCATAACCGAAAATTGAGTATGAAAATCAAAAGGTTACTCCGCCCTAGCTGCCATCATATGTGAATCGGACAAGACCTTGTTCTTCTATCACTAAAAATTACCTGGTAGTTGCCACCATATGACTGAAATTATTGATAGTGATAATTCAAATTCAGTCTTTAAAAAAAAGAAAAATTACTTTTTTTCTTTTTCCATTTTTTTCTGTATTAAGTGTTGCATCAAAGAAATTAAAAATGTCAGCACAACCTCAACTTGACATCACTCAGCTACAGGTGAGGTCAGTGGGTAAAACAAATTCTGTAAACTGACAGATACAACACCACAGGTCTTCTTACAATTTATCACTTGTCTTTGGATAATCACTAGACACTACACTACAACAGGTGTTTATATATCCATCTGTTGGTCACTTATGTAGACATGTGGAGAGGTACGTGTTGCTCACTTACATAGAGATGTGTTGGTCACAAAATAACAGAAATTGTTGTTACACTAAAAGGAATGACTGTAACATGCAGGTATGATAGCAATAATGATCACCTTTATATTACCTTAACTCATTCACCCCTAAACACACATTTGGACTTGTCTAAGTTATTGATTTACAGAAGAGTCCATTGTTTTTCAGGGGATGATGAGTTAAGTTCTTAATCTTAATGTGGACCCATAATACACAGGTAGATGTACACATGACTATTAGTTGTTAATTTTGGTAAGCTGATCCGATAGAGTGGTCAGTTTAAGTGGCCAGTAATACTAGTTTATTTATAACCTAACAGATGCATGCATATGACCAATGGTAAAATTTTTATACACAGTATAAAAACCCAATCTTCTTCATCCAAATTGTACTGGAAATACTTTTTGTAACACATCAACCCTTAAAAAAATGAACTCTTCTGTAAATCAATGACTTACACCAGTCCAAATGTGTCTTTAGGGGTTGGTGAGTTAGCCAAGTAGTTAAATATCAGGGTTTAACTACCACATCTCTGACATCTAGTCTGTGATTGGTCAGTTATGTTGGAAACTAAACTAATTATGTGGAAAAGTTTGCCAGTTTCTTATGTGTAAGTTTAGCCATCCTTCTCTAGGTTTTCTTCTGCATGATAAAAATACTGAATGCCACCACCAACAAAAAATTCTTTATTCTGACATAAATGCCTATTTAACATTTAACACACTTATCCCTAAAGACAGATTTGGATTGGTCTAAGTCATTGAATCATACAAAAGTCCATTGTTTTTCAGGGGTTAACAAGTTAAATGAAAAATTCCTTCACAGTTTAATGATGAAGTAGGTTCTAACAACAGTTTTTATTGTGGCCACCATATCAAGTTCATATGTACTCCAGCAATACATACCAGTGTCTATCTTTTTGTATGGGTTACAGCTGAGAATTATAAATGTGTATATGGCTTAAAGTAAGCTTGTTAGAATGATTTCAACCCCCATACTGTGGGACGCAGGAAGATGAAGATCTTAACACTGAGATAAGGGTACTGATTATGCTGTAATGTACTCTAATCAGAACTTGTGTGTCAATATATACAAGGTGATCTTATCTCATTATTAAAATGTGCAGGATATAAAGTGGTTTTTACTGTGGAATATCATCTTGTGTATTCTGTTCACTGAGTTATATATATATATATATATATATATATATATATATATATATATATATATATATATATATATATATATATATATATATATATATACATATTATATATATATATACAATTATGGGAGAGTATACAAAAATCTTTAAGTTACAAAACTGACTGATCTGTGGTTAACCAATGTTTCTCGTAGTCCAAACCAAGGGACATAACTCTACACAACTCTGAAAGGATAGTCAAATTTCTAATTTACTGGTGTTTCCAGTTAGCCAACATATTTTCCAAACACTCACTGCAGGGATTTTCCATGCTCTTTTGAGAATACGGTTTGGGTCTTTTGGATTGGGAATTTTAGCAACTTTTTATTGAAATTGTGAAATCTAAAAATACACAAAACTATTTGAAAATACAAGAATATCTTCTAATTCATTGTCTTTTGACTTAATTTCGGAAAAATTCAAAAGCAAATTTGGAAACAAATGCATTTCCCCCTGTTAATAGAGCCTATTTCAGCCTCATACTATACGGTGTAAACTCCCTGCATTGCATCAGGTAATTTTTGAGAGCCCTTATGGATGAGAGGTAATGGCATTTGCTTCAATTGTTTAGTTTGAAAATTTCACTCATTTTAAATATGCCTTCTCATCTAAGGGGAAAATAACAAAAATTAAATGGGTGGCAAATTTTCGAATTATACAGTGTGTGTGTGTGTGTGTGTTTGTGTGACTGTGTAAGTGTGTGTGTGTGTGTGTGTATGTATATATCTATATATATATTCTATTTCAGTTGATAATAACAAAAAAACAACAAATATTTACATCACAAACAGCTAAATACACATTTATCTACATCACTACAATCATACATTCCTGACAGCTTGAAGGAATTTTCACCCTCGTCAGTAAGTCACACACCACTAACACTTACTGTACAAAAGTATACAACAATATCCTCTAGCTAGTCAACAAAAAGCTGCAAAATTATCCTGTGTGTATATAATATCAAATAATTCAGCTGGTACTCAAAGGTCATATAAACAACATTCCTGATAACCTAAGTAATAAATCAAACAAAAGTATGACTTCTGATGTTAAAAAACGGCTGCTATCCAGGTCTTGATTAAAGTAAAACTAAAAGTCATCATTTTGGATTGTTTTTTTTTTACTTAATTAACACTTGACAATTTATGATGTACAATGATGGCATTTTTTTAATGACAAAGGCAAAAATGATGTTACCGGTAGTTCCGTTACTATGTACCATGTAAAGGGCACCTGCCTTCCAACAGTGAACTCCAAGCTTTCCCACTTAATCAGTATCCCGTCAGGTTGAAACTGAGACTGATTAGGTTTACAACATACCCCGGTAGCTACATGTATTTATTTATGTAGGGCTGTCATTGATGAGAAATTCTACATTGATATATCAATAAGTAAAAACATTGATATATATCGATAAATCATATAGTTTGGTACTTCTATAAAACCCCACCTCACCATTCCTATCTCCTCATGCCCATCCGCACTCTCACATTGAAACAGACGCAGGAAGTATTATTGTCTGTATTAAAGTCCAACAACACATCAAATTCTTTCAGCATACTCTAACACACTTCATGCATTTTAACGCAAATTACCTCACCTCACTTATCAGAAGTTACAGACATTGAGATCATTTCATGTCGTCACATTGCAAAACATTTTCATTTTTTTTTTTTCAAATATTTCTCACAACACAGAACTAGTCTTAAATTATGTAGTGGCATCCATTTATTTACTGCTACCTACTGACTATTTTGCATTTGGAATTAGAGATAGATCTGTTCTTTTTTAGTTTACTATGGCCACTTTAGGATAAAGTTTGGACTTCTGGCTGGAAAAGTGCAATAGAATGTATTTTGCCAAGTATTTTGAGAGGATCAATGAATCAATAAATGTCCCCTATCTGTGAATCTAAGAGTACTGATGAATCAAAATACATTTTCCCTATCTGTGATTCTAAAAGTATTAATGAATAAACATATGCCCTTTATCTGTGATTTTAAAAGTATTGATGAATCAATACATGTCCCCTATCTGTGATTCTGGGAGTACTGATGAATCAATACATGTCCCCTTTCTGTGATTCTAGGAGTACTGATGAATCAATACATGGCCCCTTTCTGTGATTCTGGGAGTATTGATGAATCAATACATGGCCCCTACCTGTGATTCTGAGAGTATTAATTAATTAATTCATGTACCCTACCTGTACGAGTATTGAGTCCCCTACCTGTACGGGTACTGATGAATCAATACAAGTCCCCTACCTGTAATTATTAGAGTACTGATGATTCAATACATGTTCACTGCATGTAGACATGTACATGTACAGCTACCTTGTGTGTCACAACCAAAGATTACAACAGCATAGCTGTCATGTATATACCATAGCATAGCTACACTGTATGCCACAACCAAAGATTACAACAGCATAGCTGTCATGTATATACCATGGCATAGCTACACTGTATGCCACAGCCAAAGATTACAACAGCATAGCTGTCATGTATATACATGTACAGTAAAACTTCGATGAGTCCAAGTTCAAGGGACCACCTAGAAATGTTCAAAACATTGGGACTTCGACTCATTGATAAGTGAGAATCATATGATTTTTAGTTTAAAAGGTGCTATAAGGTGCATATGACTGCTTCGAAATCATTTAAGACATACATGCCATCATTATAATTAATAATTAATGCTACATTTAACTTCATTTTCAAGAAATTGAAACATTGAGTGTTTATTAAAAGGACAAGAAATATCATGGGGCGATTTCGTACACATGTAAATTTGGACTTTGAATTATATGTAGGAATTTTAGTTGTTTTTATAGAAATGAGCCCAAACAATCATTCAAAATATCGAGAAATTCGACTCACTGAAGTTCGACTCATCAAAGTTCTACTGTGCCATGGCATAGCTACCTTGTATGCCACAACCAAATATTACAACAGCATAGCTATCATGTATATACCATGACATAGCTACCTTGTATGTCACAACCAAAGATTACAACAGCATAGCTGTCATGTATATACCATGGCATAGCTACCTCGTATGTCACAAAGATTACAACAGCATAGCTATCATGTATATACCATGGCATAGCTACCTCGTATGTCACTAAGATTACAACAGCATAGCTATCATGTATATACCATGGCATAGCTACCTCGTATGTCACTAAGATTACAACAGCATAGCTGTCATGTATATACCATGGCAAAGCTACCTCGTATGTCACTAAGATTACAACAGCATAGCTATCATGTATATACCATGGCATAGCTACCTCGTATGTCACTAAGATTACAACAGCATAGCTGTCATGTATATACCATGGCATAGCTACCTTGTATGTCACAAAGATTACAACAGCATAGCTATCATGTATATACCATGGCATAGCTACCTTGTATGTCACAACCAAAGATTACAACAGCATAGCTGTCATGTATATACCATGGCACAGCTACATTGTATGCCAAAACCATTAAGGTTTAAAGTAACATGGTTAACATGCTTGACTGTATGCAAGAGTATCCACATTTCAATATTTCTTTCCCAAAAATATCATTATAAATGAATGAAAATGAGAGAGAGAGAGAGAGAGAGAGAGAGAGAGAGAGAGAGAGAGAGAGAGAGAGAGAGAGAGAGAGAGAGAGAGAGAGAGGCAGACAGACAGACAGACAGACAGACAGAGTAGAAAAAGTAGAAAAGTTTCTTTGGAGTTTGTCTCTAGTGCCACCCACAAAGGTGCTGTCCAGGACTTGTATGGGCTACACCCAAAACCCTTTAAGTTATAAAAGCTGAGGACTAAATGGACATCCGACATAGTTAAAAAAAAATCCAGATTACTTTGACCTAGCTACAGTTATATGCCACTGGTTTAACTCCTTACTTCAGTAACCGCTTCAAATATCATTAAGCAAATAAAATAACAGATAAATAAAAAGTAACATACCTTAATTACAGGTAAATCTGAATTAATATCTCAGACAGGTTCAGAAAATAATTAAATCCTTCAAATATGAACAAATCTCCATGAGGATAAATAAATATATAAAACCTGGACAGAATTAAGTTATACAAACCTACCAACTCATTGAATGCATTCTATGGAATAAAGTGCATCAAATTATGTAGTTAGTGTAACATTAGAAGTATAATTTTGTAAATCTCGAGACTGTGAGTCAGTATCATCTACAAATTTTATCCCACTTCAAAAAACGAGCACCTCCACCTTATCAATATGAGAATGTTGACACACTGCGAGAAGAACTGATATGCGATGATCAGAAACCATGTAAACACCTTAATACTACTCCATGTATCTGTTTTGATGCAATATCTTGTATATCTAAAAATAGATGCCTGACGGAATTCCTTGGTAATGTGACTTTGTGGGAGTTAACGACATTATTAACTGTTTGCTAAGTTTTATAAAACAGTAAATTGCTCCTAATAATATATACTATGAGTGAACAATACAAATGATGTTAGAAATTGAGTATTTGGTGTATGTGTCAATCATCTGTGTAACTCTGTAACTTTTTGTTTTTGTTTGTTTGTTGTTTTGTTTAAGAATTTATAACTACTGCTTGATATCTGAAAATTTTCACCTCCGATTATTTTTACGACTTCTTATGACAGAAATCATATTCACTTGGTCTTTAAATCATCATTAATCTCTATAGTTACACGAATGTCATGAATGTCCGTGACTCAATTATCTAACGTGAAAATTTCGCCTTTATTCCATCTCAAGGTGAAAATTAAACCAGAACAAAAATTTCAGTTTTACAGAGACATCAACAAGAACAGGATTGACTTCCACCATGGACTTGTTAACACCAATGCAGTGACTGCATTTTAAGTGCATGTTTTTGTTTTTGCTTATTTAGTGTGTTACTTTGTATTGATAATTTTTCAGTTAAATGTCTGCAGTCAATTTTTATTGGTGGAGGAGGGAATGTGGTTACAATGTACAGGGTACCCGTGGAGGGATCACTGAGCCTTCAAAAAGTAAACTGGCAAACTTTTCCGCAAAATCAGATCAGGTTCCAGCCGGGCCCGAACCATGGTGACTTGAGGTGGTTCTGACTACTCAGACACCTCTTTAGTATGAAATGCCTATCTGCATTAAAAACCTTCAATAAGTTTGAAATAAATGAATGACAGAATTGTAAATGAATCCTATGTTTATGATTAAGGATCTCTTCATTTTATTGCATAACTATGTATAGAACATAACTATGTAACGAGCATATCTATTGGCAACACATCTGTCTCTATCACTCTCTCATTCTTTTATCTCTTTGGATGTATAATGTATGTGAGAGACATGTTAAACTATTATACTCATACTAACATCCACACATATCCACAATTTATTTGTGTGTGTGTGTATGTATATATATATATATATATATATATATATATATATATATATATATATATATATATATATATATATATATATATATAAAATATCAGATACCAGAGTAAAAATCTTCAGGATGTCCAATAAATAAAACACAAATCTGGTAAAAATTGGACAAACATGGACCTCTGGAAATCCAGAGGTGGCATCAGGTGTCATTGAGAAGGAAGCACCTGTTGACTGGTCAAATCAGCTGTAAGTCCAAAATCAAATTCCAATTAAATAAGTGAAGAATAAATCCTTGTCACAGCTAGTGCAGAGGACTCACTAATCACTATCAAATAGGTAACTCAACATTTCAGTTAGATTTTTTTGTTTTACGCCATACTCAACAATCTTTCAGTCAAATGATGGCGTCCAGTTTTTATTGGTGGAGGAGAAACTCCGGTTACCGGGGTAAAGACCACGGACCTTCCGCAAGAAAACTGGCAAACTTTCCCACTGAATTCAAAATGACCCTATCGGGACTCGAACCAGAGGTGAGAGGCCTTGTGATTTAAAGCGCAATGCTCTAACCACTCGGCCACAGAGGCCCCCAATATTTCATTTAGTGAAACACAGTAATATATACTCTCTCTCTCTCTCTCTCTCTATATATATATATATATCAGCAGGTATGTTTATGTTAGTAAAAGCATGTCAATATCAAATATCGGTATATCAATTAGTGAAATACCAGAAAATACCAGAAGCATGTGCCTTCTGATAAATGCATAAGAACTTCTTGTGATACATTAGGCTATGATCTTGATGATAGATAAACATGCAAAAGCAGTAGTACTCTATAAAATCTGGATTTCATTTTACATGAACATGATACTGTAATCTTACTGCTGTCCAGTGAGATAAAAATAGAACAAATTTATGAATGAATGCGTATGTTGCCATATACAAGGTAATGTTCTTATTACCTAACAGGATGTGAACAAAAAATATGGTAGCAATTAAAGCAAAACTAGATACTGCTAAAACAGATATGGCCATACTGAGAGGCAATATATTTTCAATTTTACAAAGGTGAAGGTCTGTGTAGAGACTAAAGGTCAAGGCCAACTTATGTCATCATGCTCTTGCATCATGTTAAGTTACAATTTGACAGTTTTCTCATCACACAGCTTAACTCATCAGCCACTGAAAAAATTAAAAGTCTAGTGATAAAGTTCTTCTCTACCCTCCTCTGACAAGAATCAAGTTCACGCATACTAACATGACAACCACAAACAGCTCATGGAGGTTCAAGTCTGATACCCGGGGTGAGAAAATGTACTTGTCCTAGACAGGTGAAAATTGCATGGGGACGAGTAGTTAGGAGTGGTTACTTCAATACTCGTCCCCCCTGACACATAATTTGTCTTCTTGGTATGTAACATCTCACTGTTTAGCTGTTTCCAAGAACAGAAAGCTTTTAAAATACTTTACTTAAATTTTAATTAATTATAAGTCCCATAACGGAAAAAATAATTAGTCTTCATGGTTCCATAAAAGTTTATAAGAATTTGGGACGAAAGATTTTTCTAATTTTTTTCTCATCCTGTGATATCCCATGTGAAGCTCTCTTCATTAGTTTTTGTTATTAACATGTAAGCAGTACATGTGTACTCAGTAACATAAAATGTGTTAATACAAGATTGGTAAATAAATCCAGGGAGAGATTTATTTCAATAATGTCTGTAATATCTCATTTACAGACATTTATTCCTGCAGTAAGATTTGTTTTGTTTGTGTGTTTGTTTGAATGTTTTACTTTTTTCCAGTTTATATGATGAGGAAGTCCGTCCGTCTGCATCTACAATTTGGTTTAGCTCTTACGTTTACTTTCAATTTCTGTCACTGCTTTGTAATCCAGCCATACCCCTTTTAGTGGTTTCTTGTTCAGTTATATGGTAGCAACCTATATTTCAATGGTTGAGGAAAGAACCCAGTTACAATACACTGGGAAGAGAACACCAACCTTCTGCAAGTGAACTGGCGAACTTTCTCACAAAATCAGCTTAGGTTCCTGTGTGACTCGAACCTGAACTAACAGGAAGTGAGAGACTTCATGGTTTATAGTGCGATGCACTAACCACTCAGCCACAAAGACCCCCAGTTAGATTTATTTTCATAATGGCTAATTTGGTAATATTACACCCATGCATTCCTGCACTTATCACTGTAAAATGAACAAACTGAGATGTAATATCACATTTGCCATTTTAAACTGAAGACATTATTTCTGAGGTGTAAGACTATCAAGGGCTGTTTGTGTAAGAAATATTATGAATTCACATTGCAAAAAGTATGCTTTTGCAAGCAGAATCTTATTTTTTAACATCATAGACTTCCTATATGCAAAAACTATTTAATCTCATAAATATTTTTGCAAGCAAAATGTTAAAACTTGTTCAAAATTTGCATACAAGTCTGAGTCTTGTCCATAATGAGATAGCCAATAATAGTCCTTACATAACAAGAATTCAGAACATCAGAAATGTTCTGAGTGGAATGAGAAATTTAATTTATATCAACATCCTACATGTATAACAAAATTTTCACTCAGGTTTAGATGTGAATCAAAATCCATGTACATATTAGGAGAACCTACACTTAAGTAACTAGAAGCAAAACAGAGAATGTTGCAACCTTGACAACACCATTTTTATTACAGAAAAAATCATGTTCAATTCGGTCACCGATATTTAATACAACTAAACAGTAATTTGAGGTGAATTCTAAAAGGAGTTACGATACAACTATACATCTGATTCTAACATACCTGTATAAATTAATCATATGCATACTGTGTACCTGGATAGGTACATAATATGTATATTTGATTTGATTTTGTTTTTTAATATAGCATTTTACGTCACACTCAACAATTTTTAGTTTACCTGAACCGAAGAACATAACATAAATTCATTATTCATTACCCAATGACCTATAATAAAACTATATACCACATTTAGGACTGTTTCTAGTTTTTTTGCATACTTTTTTATTAACAACCAGGTAACAGTTATGAAATACTTTTCCGCTTTGACATCACTGATTTTTTGTTTGTTTATTGTTGTTTAACGTCCCACTCAAGAATCTTTCACTCATATGGAGATGTCACCAAATGCCGGTGAAGGGCTTCAAATTTTGTCCTATGCTTGGCACTTACAGCCATGGAGCAGTGAGGGTTCTTTAACGTGCCGACACCTACTGAGACATGGGACCTCGATTTTTACTGTTTCATCCGAAGGGCAGAAAACCAACCTGCCGCCGGCTGGACTCGAACTCACGATCAAGAGTCAAGTGCACTACTGACTGAAACCCACTCGTGACATCTCTGACAAAACCATGATGTCAAAAGAGGATACAGTAAAGCCTGTCTTGAGAGACCATCCTTTCTACCACTGAAATGTGGTTTCTCAAGGCAGGTGATTCCTCAAAATGTTATATTAACAGAACTGGTTTTCAGACTGTGTTCTCTCAGGTGACAGGTGGTCTTTTCTAGCCAGGTTCCACTGTGAGTGTTATTTTTGTTATTTCACTGTTTAAAACTGTTTAAAAAAACTGAATAAATATCAATTCTAAAAAGAAATATGTTGAAATTTCTTTGGGGAACAGTTGAAATCTTTTCCTTGGCATCAGGGAAGTTGCTGATAACTGTTAGCCACAACTTCTGTGATCATTCCAGACAATGTTTTGACTGTTCCCCAAACACCCATGAAATAACTCAAACTTTATAACATTACATCTGGTGTGCAAAATATATTGCGACAAAAACCAAAATATGAAGTTTAAATGCATTAAAATATTTTCTTTCATGCCAAAACATACACTTTTTTAAAGTGTTTTTATGCATGAAAATTTCATTAAGTAAATTGATTCATGTTTTTGTATAAATGGCATTTGATATTAGTCAAACCAACATATGTATACATAAAACTAAGTTGTCATTGCATTGCAGGTTTCTACGATACAGAACACAAATGTTCATAGGTACTTCTATATGTTTAAATCTATAATACAGTGAAACCTAAAGACAAGAGATATAGTGACACAGAGAGATAGAGAAAGTGAGACAGAGATACACAGACAGACAGGATTGGAGAGATAGAGGGAGAAAGAGAGAGACATACAAAGAGGGAGAAAGAGACAAACAAAAAGAAACAGAAAAATAGAGAGAGAGACAGGCAGACAGACAGAGAGACAGGCAGACAGACAGTACAACATACATTTACTATATCATTTTCAGTTTTGGGCACGGATAACAAATATTTCTTGTCAAAATTATCCCCCAGTTCATGTGCACCTGCTTTCATCTATTCTTGTTTTACTGCAATTCTCTACAGACATATGATCATCCCCCCAATCTCCCGAGGGTCAAAGGTCACAAATGACAAGAAGCTTAAATTTAGAGATCAACTGGCTGTACTACATTAAACTCTTCAGTGTTGAAAAGTTATACGTTATTTTTCATGCATGATCTGTCAGCTTTCTACTTTAAAAAGTGCAAAAAGAACATTTTCACACAAAAATCTTGCAAAATTGGTAAAAACATGATGATTTTACTTCTAGACTTGAAGAGGAGATATATACATGTAGAGTGATCGATGTTTAAAGCTATTTGGTCAGGTGGGGCTTGTTGGAAACAGTTGTGATGATATTTTCTCAAGGAATATAATTGGAAGCTAATCAGGAACCTATAAATGTGTATTTGAAAGGAATCCTGAATTCAATGATACAAACTAAAGAAAAATTAAGTGTAATGTGGCACCACTGTGGCCCTGCCATTAAAAAACAGCTAATCTGCCTGGATAATTAAGGCAGGCAGGAGCTTGAAAGGGCTTTTCTGGTCATGCCAAGAAATCTCCAACCTATCTACTAAAACTATGATTCATGGGTCATGACATTCCCCATCCTGTCTACTTAACCCCTGAGATATGGTTCCTGAAATTCCTCAACCTATGATTTAAACCACTGATTCTGGGGTCCTTGAATTTCTCAACCTATCTACTAAACCTATGATTCAGGGGTCATGGATTTCCCATTACCTATCTTATTACTGGTAACCTATGATTCCAAGAATATGGAATTCCCAACCTTTATACTAAACTTAAGATTTGGGATTATGGAATTCCCTAACCTATCTACTAAACCTATGATTCAGAGTCATTGAATACCCAACCTTTATACTAAATTTATGATTCTGGGTCATGAAATTTCCAAACCTATCTACTAAACCTATGATTCAAATTCATGGAATTCCTAACCTTATACAAAACCTATGATTCAGGGTTTATTGAATTCTCCAACCTATTTAATTAACTTCTCATTCAGGGATTATGGAATTCCCAACCTATTTCACCTATGATTCAGGGGTCATGTAATTTCCCAACCTGACTACTAGACCTCTGCTTCAGGGGTTATGGAATTTCCCAACCCAACTACTAAAGTTCTGCTTCAGGGGTCATTTAATGTCCCAACCTAACTACTAAACCTCTGCTTCAGGGGTTATGGAAGTTCCCAACCTATCTACTAGATCTCTGATTCAGGGGTTATGGAATTTCCCAACCTATAAATAAGATGGATGACTTTCACAATGAAACAGTTATTTGATGTTTAAAAGAGGTCTTCAGTTTAGCAAGGACCTGGATTTAAACCTTTTGCAATATGCTCATGAGGTGAATATCTGTAGTACAATGCACTAATAAGCCATTTGCAGTATTCTCAATATCATCTATGCTTTGTAATTTTCTGAGAGCATTTTTAACATTCTTTTATCCAGTAAATTTTTTGTTCAGAATCTGTGAAAATATATATACACAAGAGTTGTCACAAGACAATAAAGCTTGCCAAAATGGGTGTAAATTATCAAAATATGTATTTGATCTACTGCTGTCAAGTTTTAAGGTCAAAGGACCAATTATTATTTTAGTTCTTGGAGTTCAGGTTAAAATTTTTGAAAAGTAGGTCAAAATGCAAGGTCTGGGTCACTAGGTTAAAAGTCATAGTACCAAATGAAAGGTCTGGTCATAAAAAATCTGTATGAGAAATATCAAAGCCTTATCCCTCATGGTTTAAATGCTATAGCCAAGGTTGAAGTTTTTGAAAAGTAGGTAGTCCAAGCTAGCTGAGTGGATTATGCAGTTCAGCATACCTTAACAGAATATACAGTTCAGTATAGCTAATTGGAATATGCAGTTCAGCTTAGTTAAGTGGAGTATACAGTTCAGCAAAGCTATGTGGAGTATACAGTTCAGCAAAGCTATGTGGAATATACATTTCAGTATAGTTAAGTGGAGTATACAGTTCAGCATAGCTATGTGAAGTATGCAGTTCAGCACAACTAAGTGGAATAGGCAGTTCAGTATAGCTAAGTGAAATATGTAGTTCAGCATAGCTAAGTGGTATTTATAGTTCAGCATTGCTAAGTGGAGTATACAGTTCAGCATAGCTATGTGGAGTATGCAGTTCATCATAGCTATGAAGAGTATGCAGTTCAGCATAGCTAAGTGAAGTATACAGTTCAGCATAGCTAAGTGAAGTATACAGTTCAGCATAGCTATGTGGAGTATGCAGTTCATCATAGCTATGAAGAGTATGCAGTTCAGCATAGCTAAGTGAAGTATACAGTACAGCATAGTTAAGTTGAATATGCAGTTCAGCATAGCTAAGGGGAGTATACAGTTCACTAAAGTCAATAACATGCAACTCTCTAACCTTGTTAAAGGGACACTAATGGCTCAAGTATAAAGAGAGGTACCTGTAATCTGAAAAAAAATCTTAGTCTATAAATAACTCACTAGCAAGCTTCATTTAAACACTGCAGTGGCCCAGAAGCCTGGGTAATTTAAACCATGAAGTCTCTGATATATAGTCAGTGTACAAGGACTTAAGTTGATTTTGTGAGAAAGTTTGGCAGTTTATTTGCGAATGGCCAGTGTTCTATTCCAGGGCACATTGTAACTGGGTTTTCTCCTCCACAATTAAAACATGACTGCCAGTACATAACTGAAATATTGATGCATGTGCTGTAAAACACCATTCAAAGCAAACAAACAAACAAACAAACAAACAAACAAGTCCTTTAATACAAACAATACACAGACAGGATACATGTATTGGTGATGGGTGTTTTTCCTAGACACTTTGATTAACTTGTCAACCCCTGAAAAACAATAGACACTTCTGTAAATCAATGACCTAGAGCAGTTCAAATGTGTCTTTAGGGGTAAATGGGTTAAGTTTTTGACCCCGCCTACAAAACAACAAGACTGATAATAGAATGTACCTATTCCAGAAGGCCTTTTGAAGCAACATGTGAATCATCAGGAAACAGCAATTTTTGCCCTTTTGTTGTTTTGATATGCACAAGTGTCTGTATTAACTCAACTTTAATATTTTTGTACTGTAACATTTTAAATGCCAAGTATGTCTGTATAGATAAACTGTGTACATCTATTTCTGTTTGGGCTGATAAGACGGACATGCAAATTGTAGAATAGCTGGAGAGAAACTGTCTTCCGATTCTCTATCAGTAATCTTAACCTTATGACCTTTTTCTTATCTTATTGTGATATAAAAATGAAGAAAATGGAATCACAAATACATCTTCACATTGCTAAGTTATATATCATACAAAGAAATACAGAAATAAGTAAATGAAAATTCAAAGCAAATAATATGTCACAATTTTTTTCTTTCGAGTTTGAAGAGCCAAGCATTTTTTCTAGTTTTTTGGCACTTTTGGGAACATTGTCATTCCATGACTCATGAATTTCAAATTCTATTTTAAGCATCATTCTTTTAAATACTGAAAAATAGTTTAAAGTTTCAAGAAAGACATACACATTCATTTCACCGGCATATCATTGGCATTATGTACATAAAAATTTGTAGATTAACTCACCTCTGAAGGCACATTTAGACTGGTCTAGGACATTGTTTTACAGAAGAGTCCATTGTTTTTCAGGGACTAATGAGTTAACAAATTCACACTAACTTTTGGGAAGAGCTTGATTTTTACTGTCTATCTGAAGGACAGGAAACCAACCTGCCACCGGCTGCACTCGAACTCACAACCTCACGATCAAGAGTCAAGCGCGATACCCACTGAGCTCCTCCATTAAAAATTGGCTGCAATCATATAACTGACAAATTATTGAGAGCAGATTACCCCAATGAATAAAAAGACATGCATCATTACTAAAACAAAAAAATGGTAAAATTCAGATGAAAAAACAGAGTATCGATAAATCAGAGATTACAAAGGTCACCTCAAAGCAACATCTTATAACCCCCCCACCCCCCAATTAACCTGACCTTGACCAATCCTCTTGACCATAGAACTGAAAATAGAGTAAGTCCAAAACTGGATCATTTTTGCAAAAATTACGCAATAATATATATGCATCTGGTGCATGGGATGTACTTAGAATTACAAGACATATACACCATGCAAGTTTTTTGATGTATCAGCAGTAGAAGTGGGTATACCTGACCTCACCCAATTTCTGGACATGGATGCCAGGGTGTAGCACCGAAACCTGCTTAAAAATTAAATGATTGAACACATTGACATTCGTGCAAATATTGTATGCATTTATATTTACCTGACAGGGCCATAGTGTTTGCATTTATTATATAATTATAACTCTGGTTTAATATCTTGCTGTAGAGTAAGTCGGCTATATATCCTATGTTGATGTTGAGTTTGTTTATAGCCCAGCCTTACATTCTGTATCTTAAAGAACATACAAATTATTTTAACACCTGCAGTAAATGAATAATTGCATTTTTTCACTCACCTGTGTATTTTTCTCATGTTTATCCACAAATCCGTTTAAATACAATTTATCAGGAATGTTCACTCTGTTTCTTATCATTACGTCTAAAACATCTACACAATTGCCGACTACTTTGTAAATATGTATATGTACATATTTACCAGAGCACTGATATATTATCACAGATTCACAGTGGGGTATTGATGGTATTAAAACAGATAGATGGGAAAACTGGATATTTTATCCTATTCCGGCCAGACTCGTATGAATGTATAGACAAACTCATTTTAGGTACATTTACCATACATAAACAAGAAAACACACACTCTGTGTCTTTCTTTTTTTCTGTCGATCTGTCTCTTTAAGTCTGTCTGTCTCTCTCCCTCCTTCTCCCTCTCTCTCTCTCTCACACACACACACACACACACACACAATGGAAATAATCTGTAAAAATCAGTCTCTGGAATCTTAATTTCCTGTGAACTTCTAGACATTTTAAACTATTATTCACTCTAATATTTTGTTGTGTAGTTTTTTTTTTACTAAAGTTAGAACATAAATAACTGAACAGTAATATGAAAAATATAAAATCAAAACTTTCTCCATATAAATACATACAAAACTCTGCAGGGGTCCTTGAACTATCTATATTATGTAAATAACCTGGTGCTATCAAAATTCTTATGCAAAACATTTATGTAAAACCTGTAAAATATGTAACACTGAAAACTGTTTAGGGTCTAGGTACTACAGGGTATGATGTTTTTACAGAAAATGACAAAACCCATTCCCATACGGGCCTTTTTCTGTAGTTTATCAGCCACATTCCCAATGCAAAATGCCTGTTTTTTCCCAAATTTATGAAGAAAATATTCCCAATTTAGTGTATAGATAGTGACTATTATGACAGATGAATTATTGCTGGAGGTAAAATGCATTCATACTTGCCAAGTCTCCCCCAGAAATAGGGAGACTCCCTATTTTCTGTTTAAAGTTTTATAATTTCTTCGAGAAAAATGCATATCTCCCCCATGAAAAATTTTAATTTTCCTATTATTTCTTATTCAAATTTAGAGTCTTCCCCATGAGATTGAAAAATCTCTCCCATGAAAATTTTTCAAGGTTGGCAAGTCTGTGCATTCAGAAAAGAGATTTCATATCTGACTTAGTTTTACATGTGTGCTAACAATATTTCCCATTTGACACTAGATAAATTCATATTAAAATTCCCAACTTCCTATGGAATTTTCCCAACATTGACAGAAAAAGATCTAAATTTGATGGAAAATGGAGTACACATGCGTGTACAAGCAGTCACACATACACAATATGATACACAAAGGTTCTATAGTTTCTTCATCATCTTTGTCTTTTGTCATCAATAAAGAATGTTAATGCGCCTGTTGGCTTAATGGAAAAGGGTTTTTTGACAAACAGAACATATCCAGATCAGACATTGAACTTTCTAATAGTAATTGACTTTTTGAAAAGATCTAAAGACCTTGGCATTAACGAACTGCAGTGCAGAATCAAGCAGCCATTCCAAATATATACATACAGTAAAACCTGCAACAGCGACACCACTATATAAGGATTACCTGTTTTTAAAGGCCAGTGCATACTTCAACTAAATTAAACCTGTGTATAAGGGTCACCTGCACATAAAAGGTCAATATTTTCTGGTCCCTTGGGTGGCCCCTATATACAGGTTTCACCATATATATATATATATATATATATATATATATATATATATATATATATATATATATATATATATATGCAAAAATTCACAATTTGGAGTTTCAAAACTAAGCCTATAGCAAATGTTTCAAATAAAGTTTTTCTGTTATAGTTAAAACATTATATATTTATATTCCCGATATTTCAGACCCAGCTCCTAGTATTTATGAGGTAGGAAAACTCCAGCATGCAGTTACCCAACTGTCAAAGGTTAGCACTCTTTTCTTATATATTTTTTCAACATTTTAGCCCACAATATGCCATATTTTCCACGTTTTGTATGGATTTATTCTGTTCATTTTGCAAATAAATTGCTACCAGGTTTTCTGGTGTAGGTTGTAACCTAGTAGCCTATATGGAATGTCTGTGTCTGATGGAAACTAATGGTAGATCATAACTGCCTGAGTGATAGATGAAACTGACATTTCAGTGATCAGTCTGTGCTGTATGCTAATCAAATTAACGACTTGATAATTAGAGGACTGGTGAGTTAATTATCAACACTGAGAGTATTAATATCAGGTTCTTGGGTTCTATACAATCAATGTCAGGAGTTTTTATCTTATATATATAATACTGAACTACTGGTGTATGACAAAAATCTAGGTTTTTACCGAATATCTTCAGTTCAACTGATAGAATTACTTTGAAATTTTGTATCACAATAGGTTACCTTTAGATATAATATAATTTGATAAGTTTTGGTGGAAAATACGAAACAAAAAGTGAATTTAGTCCATTTAAAAAACCCAACCTGAATGCTGTAATCGTGATGCAGGAGGACCTATTGTTGGACAGCAGTAGTATTTACGTTAAGCTGGTGACGTCACTTCCCTCCCGGCTTGTGTTGGACAGTACAATAGAAAGCTAACCAATTACAATGTTGTATTGGAATTACTAATCGTAATTTTTGTAACATGTTTAATTTAATGTTTACAGTCCAACAATGTATTAAAAATATCTGGAAAAATCTTGTTCATTTACGTGCAAAGAGAAGTGTCCGACAATAGGCACTGTCCGAGAATAGGTCCCACACCAGTCAATTTGGATAAACGTCATAAGCTAATGGAAAGATTTTTCTGTCCATTTTTAAAATTGCTGCCTTCTGAATCAGGAAAAAATTTTAATGTTTCACTTCTCATGCCAAGCACTTGGTGAAGGAATACTAAAGACACATTTGGACTAGTCTAAGTCATTGATTTACAGAAGAGTCCATTGTTTTTCAGGGGTTGATGAGTTAAGGGCAATTTTAAGACAGGTGAATATGCTTTCGGTCCCCCCCAAAAAACCGGAAAAAATAACCAGTTATACAGTACTTTAAAATCATGAAAAGAAGTTGACTCTGAGCTACCTGGGTAAATTTTGTGACTTCGGGACTAATAAATTGCTTAATTGTGAAGATTACAGATATGACACTTAATAATGTACCTATTGTAGTTTTACTGTTAAACCCCATGACCACCAATTTACGCTCAATTATTAGGTGCCAATTTTTTTAGCTAATAATACAATGTACATAATGATGATGCAAAGATGAAATATTTACATAAATTACACCTCAACATGTTGCTTTGTTTGTGAGTAATGCAAGTTTGAAAGTAATAAACAGCTTTCAGATGGGACCTCACTGAAATTTTTCATACTCCTATTTTGTGCAACATACAGGTGTTATTTATAAGAACATTTTATTTTCATATATATGCATGATGTAGATTACATCAGAGCGAGAAAAATGTACTCATCCACTCATCCCAGACAAGTGAAAATGGCACCAGGACAAGTTGTTACATAGAGGGCTGGGTACTTGTTCCCGGTGACATATAACTTTTCTTCTAAATCTATAATATCTTACTTAGTAGACTCATTAACACAGTGCTTTCAATATCCTATAATGCCATTATAATTGATTATAGGTCCTGTATCAGAATTATCAAAGAATAGTTAGGTCTTAGTGGTTCCAGAAAAATTTATAAAAAATTGGTTTTCACAGTCACTCATCCCATAGGATGAATGATTTAAAAAAAAAAAAAAAACCATGTTACATCATCAATTAAAAACCAAATTGACACCCAAACTGAGTGTAGATGGGGGGGGGGAGGGGGAGTTAACGGGGCTGTAAGACTAATAATCTAATCATATGCAGAAAAAACTATGCATTTTGACAGTGGTAAGGCATATCAAATTGAAAACTTACACAAATATTAAAAATTGAACTTTGCATTTTGACAGCGGTAAGAAATATCAAATTGAAAACTTACACAAATATTAAAAATTGAACTTTCGACTTCATAACAAAAGTGTTATAAGTGATTCAGGAGTACATAAACTTACACAACCATCTACTTACTGTTACACTTTGTGAAGTACAACCAAGGTACTGACTGGATTTCATATGAATTACAAGCGTGTAAGGTTACTTTTTATAATGTTTCAGATTTGCTGTGACAGAGAGATTTCTGTTATGAAGGAGAAGACATAGTTCTACAAAGGGCCAAGATAGACTATTATTATCCGAGTTCCAGGCCTAACTACCTACGTAACTCCTGATCCAGGGTCAACATTTTTACAATTTTTATCATGAAGGAATAGGGGCATTTGTACATAAACAAAAGACTGAGAAAGACTTGTATCTGAGTTTCCAGCCAACCTACACAACTCGGGACCCAGTGTATAACTTTTACAATTTTTTCATAAAGGAGACAGTGCTGCTGTATTAGAGACAGGCTTACCTATTTAACGCCCGACTCAAGGTCATGTATTTTACAATTTTTATCGTAAAGGAGACAGTGCAGTTGTACACGAGACTTGTCATCTGAGTTTACCCTCTAAACTCCCGACCCAGGGTCACGATTTTCACAATTTGTATAATAAAGGGAAACGGCACAGTTGTACAAGAGGGTTAGAAAGACTTATATCCCAGCTTGGGGCCTATGGTACCTACATAACTCCTGACCCTGGGGATTTTACAATTTTTTATCATTTAAGAGAAGGTGCAGTTGTGGAAGAGAGACTGAAGGAGACTTATCATCTGTGTTTCAGACCTATCTATAAAAATTCTGACCCAGAGTACATGAAAATTTATTTTGTTGACCTTACCAAAGAGATGCTGCAAACCAGTTTGGAGATTAACCATTCAAGAAGTTTTTGAGATGAAGTTTTAATAAATGTTAACTAGGCATGACCCATACCACACAATGCAGGTAGCATGATGTCAAACAAAAGACAATCTCATGGTTCAAGTGAGCTGAAAAACTTCACAGTTTTTTAACAATGTATAATGTAATGATGAGAGACAATGCATATTAGAATGATGAGAAACAACAATAGACTGCAATTAGGTCATTCTGGTGACCTAAAAAAATAAATTCCCCCATTTGTAAATTTTAAGAAATATTTGTGAACCAAGAAAAGAAAGAAATACTTGTTTGTGGATTCATAGGTGAAACAGGCTTTAGGCAAGATAACAGCTCTATTACATATGACATTTGTGATGTAACATGATATTTTTATGGTTTTAATATGTTTGTTCACAAAATGACATGTTTAGTTTCTGAATATCATGTTTTAACTCATCAGTCCCTAAATTACCATGGCTGTAAATCAATGACTTAGACCATTCCAAAAGTGTCTCTAGGGGAAATGAGTTGAATTAACTGGAATCCATTTTAACATAAGCCTGGACAATTGCTTATTTCACATTAAAAGTGAAAAATTAACAGACCATGAAAATTTGATATGACGATTTTTATCACGGTTATGATACAGAAGATGAATTTATAAAGTGATTAAGATATAAAAAGTTGAAATACTAACACTAAAAAACTGGTAACTGATAAAAATTAGAGTGACTCAAACGAAAAACTGGGACATTCTAAAAGTTTTGTGCAATAAAAAATCTCTTAATTTTTTTTTTTAAAATAGTAACACATGTATCACGTAATTTTTTTTTCTTGTAAAAAATGATATAAAGATAAGTTTGATGTATTCTACGGTAAAACATAGATAAGTCTTCATACATGGTGATAAGTTGGGTGGAAAGTTTTAGAGGGGCATTACCGTAGCTGTTTTTTTTTTTTAAATTATTTTCCCTGTTTTTTACTACTTAGATTGATATACAATAACAAAAAAGAGATATACACAGGCATAAAAAAGGCTTAAAGTCCTATGTATATTTTGTGAAAATTGCTTGAGAAACCTATTTTGGCAATTATTCACTTCCAATTGATTAATTCATCCTCACTATTTGTATATAAATAAAGTACAACACTGGAGTAGACCTTATTTTCACAAAACACATAGCAATGTAAATTTTTTTTTTGCTAGTGTTCTGATTTGTTATTGTACATCAAGTACAAGTAGTAAAAGAAAAAAAAATCAAAACATTTTTTTCTCCCGCTATAACAGCTAATGCCCCTTTATGATATAGACATGTACAAGTTTATTTGTAAGCTACTAAGTGGAGAGTTATCAAATTTACTAAAATACTCCAGTGCATATAGAGACCCGTCGTGGCTCCGCAGGAGAGTGCTTGATTCGTAACCAGAGGGTCACAGTAGGTGCCAGCACACTAAATGCACTGTTAAATGGCCGTAAGTACCAAGCATAGGCCAAAGATTTGAAGCCCTTCACTGGCATTTAGTGACGCCTCTGTATGAATGAAAGATTCTTGAGTGGTACATTAAACAACAATACAAAAACCAGTGCATATAATTGTTTATGATATTAAGATAAAACACACTAATTTTTTTTTACTGCAACTGGACATTTTTGTTTATTTATTGCATACAATTGTAAATATTGATAAAAATTCTTAATTTTAGGTCTGATTTGGATTTGAACAAGACACCCTTCACTTGCAAGGTGAAAGTTCTACAACCAAACCAACCCAAGCACCTGTTAATAACATTCAAAAATCAGCATGTCAAAAATAGACATACCCTTTGTATATTTCAACTCAATCACTCTAAAAGACACATCTGGACTGGTCTAAGTTATTTATTTACAGAATAGTTCAATGTTTTTCAGGGGTTGACAAGTTAAAGTCATTTTTCAACAGTACAACTACTTCCACATTAGAGGCCTCTGTGGCAGAGTGATTAGACCATTACGCTGAAGTCTCTAATCTCTACTCAGGTCAGGTTTGAGTCCTGCTGGAACCTGAGCTGATTTGTGAGAAAGTTTGCCAGTTTACTTGGAGATGGCCAGTGATCTTGATCTTTCCAGGTACAATGTAACCAGGTTCTCTCTACCACAACTAAAAACTGGAAAATTGTCAAGTGTGACATAAAACAACATTCAAAATGCAAACTTTCACATTAATTCTGATGACCATTCTTTTCTTTATCTTTTAATAAATTCCAGGGGGAAAAAAACTGATAAATCTCTCCTTTGTAGTGTCAAGATATCTCGATATGCCACTTGTCTTTGGAGAATTAATTCCGCTTTGGTTATTAGAGAACACATTATATGTGTAAGCATGTGACGAACCTCAAGGATGTAGTGCTCACGTTAACAAGTGCTGGTGATCTTATCACAGGGTCATACTTAGAGTCGCAATCTTCAAGAGCCTTGTGACAAATGACTGTTTGAAGTGTCTGAACAAACAACATATTTGTGGGTTCAACATGTTCACCTTGAGTTGATCCGACTTTTGTTCTATTGTTTTTTGTACATATCATCAAGAATGTTTCACTTACATGGATATGAAAACATTGCCAGCTATAAGTGTCACTTTTTTATTTGATCAGTGTACTAATATAGAAAAGGTTTTATCATAGCTAGTGTCACACAAACTGATGCACTAGACTTCATATTTCAACTTTTTCAACCTTTACTTCTAACGCTAAAGGCCTCTGTGGCCTAATGGTACTTTTACATCTGATGACATTAGGGGCCTCTGTGGTCTAGTGGTACTTTTACATCTGATGACAGGGGCCTAGTGGTAATTTTTTATTCGATGACATTAGGGGGCCCTGTGGTTTAGTGGTACTTTTACATTCGATGATGTTAGGGGCCTCTGTGGCCTAGTGGTACTGTTACTTTTGATGGGGCCAATGTGATCTAGTGGTACATTTACATCTGATGCCAGGGGCCTCTGTGGTTTAGTGGTACTTTTACATTCGATGATGTTAGAGGCCTCTGTGGTCTAGTGGTACTTTTACATCTGATGACAGGGGCCTCTGTGGTCTAGTCATACTTTTACATCAGATGACAGGGGCCTCTGTGGCCTAGTGGTACTTTTACATCTGATGACAGGGGCCTCTGTGGTCTAGTGGTACTTTTACATTTGATGACAGGGGCCTTTGTGGTCTAGTGGTACTTTTACATCAGATGACAGGGGCCTCTGTGGCCCTCTGTGGTTCTTTTACATCTGATGACAGGGGCCTCTGTGGCCTAGTGGTACTTTTACATCTGATGACAGGGGCCTTTGTGGTCTAGTGGTACTTTTACATCTGATGACAGCGGCCTCTGTGGTCTAGTGGTACTATTACATTTGATGACAGGGGCCTCTGTGGTCTAGTGGTACTTTTACATTTGATGACAGGGGCCTCTGTGGCCTAGTGGTACTTTTACATCTGATGACAAGGGCCTCTGTGGTCTAGTGGTACTTTTACATTTGATGACAGGGGCCTCTGTGGCCTAGTGGTACTTTTACATTTGATGACGTTAAGGGGCTCTGTGGTATAGTGGTACTTTTACATCTGATGACAGGGGCCTAGTGGTACTTTTATATTCGATGACATTAGGGGGCCCTGTGGTTTAGTGGAACTTTTACATCTGATACCATGGGCCTCTGTGGCCTAGTAGTACTTTACTTTTTACACTAGGACCTATGTGGCCCAGTGGTATTTTACTTTACTTTCACTAGGGACCTATGTGGCCTAGTGGTACTTTAACTTATGCTAGGGACTTCTATGACTTAATAGCACTTTCACTTCTATGACAGGGGCTTTTGTGGCCTAGTGGTACTTTAACTTATGCTAGAGGCTTCTGTTACTTAGTGGCACTATGAAAGGGGCCTATGTGGCCTCGTGGAACTTTTACTTCTATGACAGAGGCCATCTGTGGCATAGCTGCACTTCTATTTCAATGACAGTGGCCTCTGTGGCATAGTAGCACTTCTACTTCTATGACAGTGGCCTCTGTGGCATAGTTGCACTTTTACTTCTATGACAGTGGCCTAGCGGTTATTTTATTTTACTTATGGCCAATGGTTCTTTTACATTTACTATGTAAATCTAATTTGAAAATCCAGTAGGTTAACACACATTTCATTCACTGCTCACATCCACTTGCCTACATTATCAGTAGCTACTTGCCGTGGGTACAGTTATCAATGAAATGTCAAGATTTTATGGGTACTCAAATGACTAGTAGCAATTAGCAGCAATGGAGATCTCTGGAACATTTGACATAAGACCACACACTGACCAAGGTCGGCTACTTGTCTGTTCAATTACTCCAACATACTGATCTGTCAAAACAGGCTAAATATACATGAAGATCTTAACATTTAAAAGGCTGTAGACCTATCAATCAGTGTTTTCATTTGATCAGACAATTTCCTAAATGACCACCACCTTCCATATCTACAAGAGCTGATATATAATCCAAATACTGGTTAAGAATAATTAAATCCTGTTTATATAATGTCACTGCTGTAAAGATACTTGTTTACCAGAACTTTAAAATAATATATACTGTGTGTTCCTCTGTGTATGTACATATGGTTAATATAGATTGTTAACTCATCCACCCCTATGATCACATTTAGACTCACCCAAATCAATAAAAAGTATGGTCTACTGTCATATATCAAGAATGAACAAGTTTATATTTGCATATAAAAATTATTGTAACAATCTGGATGCTAGATCAAATACTCTTGAATTCTGCCAGTGGACTTTACCTCTCTCCGAAATGGGTGAGTTCAAATGTGACTTACAGGGGTCAAAGAGTTAACGCATGGCACTGGAAATACAGTGATTTCTAATTCTTTTAATATTCTATTACATCTTATCATTAGTAGCCAGGGTCTGAAAATTTTCTTTCAGCTGTTTAAGTCCAGGACTTTTTTGTAAAATTTTGCCTGGGTCCGGTCCTCCAACATAACTGGGTCAACTTACAATAAATCTTAGTCAGATTTTTAATATAATTATTTAATATATATAACAATTATAAAAAGGTGGGAACACATAATTATATAAAGCAAAGAATGCCACATAATCATATTAAAAAATTACAATTGACCTTTACAAAGGAAACAAATTAAGTTTGGAAAGAAAGAAATTGACAGAATAGTTATTCACTGATTCAGACTTGTTAGGTCCTCAGTCCCACACAGCAGGGAAATGACAGGGTCCAAAAGTAAAATATGAAGGTCCTGGACCTCAGACTTATGAAATATTTAGCCACTGGTAGCATACATACACATGTACATGAAGTGAGAAAAATAAAACTTGGGTGTATTGAGTAGAAAAGGATATTTCAACCCTCATGGTAAGAATTTGAAAGTCCATTTCAAATATTTCCTTCATATAAACACATTTTATATCCCCAAATTTAAACTAAACTGACCAGTCATTATTAATCTTTTTCACCACAGCATTGAACATAGATATTTTAAGCCCCAAACAGGTTCATTTTTGCAAAATATTTAAAACTAATTTCAGCATCTAAAGCATAGTATGTGCTAATTGTGATCCAAAAATTTACCAAAATTATTTCTTTAGCAGATAAAATTAGTAATGGTACACCCAGGGAAATGACTTGTCATTTTGCAATCTTGACCCTGACTGGCTTATGTCACTATAAATAGACTGTGTGTTTTATCCAGAAATGCAGAAGAGGGAAATTACTCTCATTTGCTGATAATAAACACCAGCTTATCTAATCAAAATAAACACATTCCAGTAAAACCTCAAGTCAGCTGGTTCATTTTTTTTTCTCAGGAGAATCAGACAGAAGCACTATACAGCTAGCAAAACACCCACGATAGTTCAAAAATCAGTTTCTGAACTCTAACATACTAAAGTACAGTTAAACTTGCCTTTAAAGGTCACTAAAGCTGTTATAGACAGGTGGCCTTTATAAAGAGGTTTAAAGCCCTGTCTCTTACAGTTAAAAAGATACAGTACAGGTTAAAGTTTTTGTCATGTCCAACGACAATGCTGTAACCTCCACGTAACCTGAATAATCACTACCGTGTTATTTTGTGATCTGATATTGTTGACGAAATTATCTATACTGTGCATTGTCCTCAACTTAATCAGAGTCAGACCTTCACTGATATGATTGCATACAATATTGATCCCCTACCCTTCCTATCAATTTGGGGAACTATAAGATATCACCAATAAAACAAGCATTTTTGGGAGTATCTATGAATCAATAAATGTCCATGATCTCAATGATAATAATTTAGTGAATGGAGAGTTATAATGGAACCTGTCAAGAGACCACTGTCATAAAAGACCACCTTTCACATTCTGAAAACCATTGAGTAAAATTATCCTTTAGATAAAACCTCTTTTGAGAGATCACCTGTTTTTTAAGACCACATTTCAGTGGCTGATGGCTGATAGTATTATAAAACATGAACCAAAACCTTAAAGGGATAAACTATAACACAAAAAAACCTATAGTCATCACATCCCTCCTGGTTCAACCAGAAAGGGACTAAGAAATGATGTCAAACAAACTATGTGATAATTGGAAATGACAACTCATTTGATTGTAAGAGAATTCTTGTATAAATACTGTAAATACTGTAGATGTGGAAATTTTTGCCCCTGGTTATTTTTGCCCTTGTACAACAGAAAACGTATTCGCCCTGCCTTAAATTCACCCTTAATCACTAATGAAAGTATCATATATGGCATAAATGTCCATGCTGCAATTCTTTATTGAAAATTTCACTTCCATTTTAAATTTGCCTTCTCTTCCAACATTGTCCAAGGGCGAATATAGCAAAAATGTCCAGGCATAGAGTGGTATTTGTGGTTAGTGTACACTAAAGATACACACCATTGTACCTGTAGTTTAATATGTGAAGTTCTGACTTTGGAGGTTATATGTTATAATTGTACAGTCGAACTTAAATATAAAGGCCACTCAAAGGAACAAGCAAAAGTAGCATTATAGACAGGTGGCCTTTATAAAGAGGTTTATTCATTATAAAAAAGAGTTAATAAAAGTTATGTTTGAATGGCCTTTATAGGCAGGTGCCCTTTATACAGAGATGGCTCTTAATGCAAGTTTGACTGTATACCCAGACAGATGGCCGATATGCACTATATGTCCCCATTTGTTTGGCATACAAAAAAGCTATGCAGAATCTTCAAACGATTTTCTGAAACTAGGTCGTTGGTCTTCTAAGGGTAAATGCATACCAGTATTATATCAATTATAACAGAATGATGTCCTTGGATCCACCATTAAAAACTTGCCATCACCATAAAACCTCAAAATTGAAAAGTGTGGCATAAAAATCTTATAAATCATAAATGCCTAGATACACATGTAGTAAATTATATTCTGCATATAAACCGCAAAACATAACATGCACATAAATTCTGATACAAGATATTTAAATCTCAGTATTTACTGCAGGCATCTGATTATCAGAGACGGTAAATGCATGGTAATTATGTTGAAATAATTAACACAGACATATACTAGTATTACTGGTGCTTTGTGTACTCTCTGTTTCACAAGTTTTAAGTAATTTCTGACACATTAACAGCTGACTGTAACAATTTGTGGTTTTATGTAGGTAAACAGGTTGTTTTTATATATTCAGCATTATAGCACTGGGATCTGGAGAGAGACCACTGTTAAGTGGTCTCTCAAAACAGGCGTTGTCTTGAAAGACGATTTATTTAAAGAGTAATTAAACATTTGTTATCAGAGTCCAGTCTCAAATTTTTCATGACGATAGAGAACCATCATAAGAATCATTTATCAACACTAGAAATGGTATTATGTGGCACAATGTAACTTATCAAAAGGTGGTTTCTTTGATCAAGTAGTCTCTCAAACTTACAAATTTAAAAGAGTGGTCTTCTAAAATTTGGTTTGACAAGAAAGACAGTTTCTTAATGATGGTGCTGAATGAAAACAGGTTGACCATAATTTTATCAGTAACCTTGACCTTTGACTTTAAAATCAAAATCAGGGATCCTTAAATAAGGACATTCTTAATGTCGAGTACAATTATTTCTAAGTTTAAAGCATTACTTTACTTAACAATTTCTGATAACAATTACATCTTTATAGTTTCTTGTGACCTTGACCTTTCCTAAATTAAGTCAATGAGTGTCCTCCTAGAGGTTTTAAAGAGTATCCCTATTCGGAGGTAAAATCCTTTCAAGTTACTGGTACAGTAAAACTTGCATTAAAGTCCATATCTGTACAAAGGATACCTGCTTATATAGGTCATTCAGGCATAACCTTTGTTAATTTTTTTTATAATGAATAAACCTCTTCTGTCTATAGTGGCCAGAGACAAGTTTGTCTGTACTATACAAAAACACTTTCTCCATGATCAAACAAACAGATCTACGAACTGACATACAAACATCCAGAAACTAGAAAATTACTCCATGAAATGTTAAAAGAGATTTGATCAGAAAGATAAAGAACTGGTCCCAGATGCACAACACATTGTTAAATTTAACATACAGTTAGCTCACTGGTTTAACATTGGTTAACTTCACATTAAATCTAACAACCTATTGTGCAAATGAGTCCTGATGTTCTTTTGATTGCCATCATCAATACATTTATAATGTAAGGTTATCAATTTGTCAATTTGAAATATGTAGACAAAATATCAAGCCTACATCAAAATGTAGTTTATATAGAAAAATATATGCATTTCAGTACATGCATCAACAGAGTTTGAGAGCATCCCACTAGCAGACAGAAGGTTCTGTGTTTGATTCCTAGAACCAGGTCATACCAACTTTAAAAATGGAAGTGGTCACGTTTATTCGTAGTGCGCTAGTTCTGGATTTACATGTAAAGTTAAAGTTACTGGTCTTATGACTCGGATATAAAGCCGGGGTCCCGTTTCATGGCAGGCGTGGCACGTAAAAGAATCCTCAGTGAATTGGCATCAGTCCATTATAACAAAGGTCAAAATCTGTGGCACTTCACCTAAAGCTGGTGACATCTCCATATAAATGAAAATTTCTTGAATAGATATAAAACAACAGTAAATCAAGTAAACATTATACATGTATCAATAATTTGGTGTTGGGCAACAATAAATGTGAATGTGTGTTTGTACATGTAAATTACATTAAAAAAACTTACCACACAAGCAGTATCTACATATGATTTAAATTTCCCAAGCACATACATTTAGATCAATATACCAGTATATATAAATCTAGATATAGATTTTTTTTAACACTTCAATACACTATGACACACAGTAAAAAGTTCCCAGTTTTCTCTGCATTAGTATATAAATATCGCCAGACACCAAATCTCTCCAAAATATCTCTGTACTTTCCAACTTAGTGGTTAGATTATGTTTAATCAAGCATAACCACTATAGACTAAGGCACTGAACATAATCACTTAAGGTCTATACAAACACACATGTAAGATTTTGTCTGGGTCATTTGAATGTTTTATTTCCACACATCGGTGTTTTAGGGCAGGTCATGTTTTCCTGTGTGTCTGCAGGCTGTTGACAAGAAGAACTGTTCAGATTACTGCCTTTAGCCAGAGTTTTCTATAATGCAACTTTAAAAATCAATACTGTTACATAATGACTTGCAGTAAGATTAATTTAGATTGCATTTGATTCCATCTGTTGCAAAATCTAAGACCTTGTTTATGTAGAGGAGTTCTTTATCAGAATGGCTGATAACAAACATTCCTTTTCTCCTCTTTGCCTGTGAAAAATCTATCATATCTATTAAGGCCACAGGGAATAAAACAGTTCCATTTCCTCCTATTGTTTTAAATTTATTTGATTTATTTAGCATTGCCATATCTGAAGCAGACCCTGGTATAACTGATTATGATGTACATTTAGCACTTACTGTACCTACGTGTATGTAGCAAAGGGGCATCACAAAGATTGTTGACCATATGCAATGCATAAAAAAACATATGTCAAAGATCGTTGGGCAATGCATAAAAAATATATGTCTCAAAGATTGTCGGGCAATGCATATAAGACATGTCTCAAAGATCGTCGGACAACGCATAATGTTTTTTTTTATATTATCAAACCCAGGCCCACCTGCTCGCAAGTCAGATTCTCTAACTACGCTGCTGTAACAAGCCATGTTTTATACTTTAATTTATTCACCCCTACAGACACATTTGGACAGGCCAAAGTCATTGATACAGAAGAGTCTATTGTTTTTCAGGGGTTAATGAGTTAATATTTTCACCTGTTGACCTGCTACTCAACCTTCTGAACTGTAAACACCCACAATGCGTCCATCATGATACAATCTACTTCCAGTAATGGTAAAGTGTGGCAAAATCATAAAAAACTAAAACAAATGGAGGATGATTTAAAACTGTGGTTAACATGTACATGTATATTAACTTTAGTTTGACAGCTACTGTCCAGGTTAGACCAGGCGCAACAGGAAAACCTCATTTATTTCAAGTTTATATATTAAGCTGAAAAACATGGTATCCCTGTAGTGTCAACATTCCACTCATTCATGGCAACATGTATATAAAACTTCTCAAACATTTTGTCTTCAAATTAACACAGGTGAATACAGGAATACTGCGGGTCGATATTAAATATAAATGTGATTTACAAGTCTATATATATAATATCAGCATTAAGTGGTATTTTCTAGTACACAATTTCTGTGACACTCAGATTCTCAACTTTTTCATGCTGATCACAAGTGTTTTTCAATTGTCCTTGTGACATTATTTGCTTTTGTCATAACATCATAGGATACGGTTCGTTCCTTGGGTCTAATATAACATATACTGACCTCATAATATATATAGTACAGTGGAAACTGTCATGTGGGATGGTCTCTCAAGACAGGTTTCACAGTATGTGTATATACATATACACTTAGCAGTACCAACTTAACTTACCTGCAATACTTATCTTAATGATCACTCACACTCCAAAAACTGGTTTTGAACGATTGCCCAATAATTAGTTTAAAAGTCCAACACTATAAAAGTATGATACATCATTATATGGTTATGTAGAATTATATAATAAGTTTAAAAAAAAAATTCTCAACCTACAACGTGTCACCATCAAACAGGATTTGTTTACAAAAGTCTGATTTGAAGCAATAAAAAGTTTTCAAACATACGTACCTGAAATATTTTATCTATTTTTGTCAGAAATTCATTTTATCCTTGTATACTATTTCAATCCTGACTTAGTCTGTCATAAATCCACAAAATGTAAATATATCATGCTCATAATTTCCTTTCAGATACACCATATATTGAATGTAGATAAAAAGGAACTGTATTTTCCACACAGAGTTCAAAAAATTTTCCTTAAGTCATCCTTTCATTTGTACAAAGTTAAAGTGAAAACGTTACTGCGGTTGATGTGACGAAACTGTTTTAACCGTTGACAGCAAGAAGAATACGACAGTCCAAGATAAGACAAAAACTAAACATACATCACACTGAAGGCACAGAATTAATCACTCAAGGTCATGGTAGAAAACAGAATCTGTTTATAACCCGACACCTCTGCACTAAAAATTCTAGCAAATATCCGGTTTATTGTGCACGATTCCCAACAATTGACAACACACTTTGTGATACTTACATATTTTCACGCTATACTACCCCTAAGATTAGATATATATTTACCTCGTGTAAGTCAATAATTTAACTATTAATCAGCACTTTTAACAAGTTAAATGTCCTAGTCAAAATATCTACAGAGTTCAGCTGGTTTATTTACATCTATTTGAATATCATTTTGCCAAGAAATTAAAATTGAATTACATTAAGTGTTAAAGTTTGAAAGTGAATGGGTTTAGCAAAAGTAAATTTATTCAAGGTAGAATTAATGAGTTATGTGACCAAACATCTTACCAAGGTGAGCCAGCCTAACTCAGTCGATAGTGCACACGACTCCTGATCTTGAGGTCGTGAGTTCAATGCAAGTTGGCGGCAGGTTGAATTCCTGTCCTTCAGATGAGACAGTAAAAACAGAGGTCCCATGTCACAGTAGATGTCAGCATGTTAAAGAACCTTCATTGTTCAATGGCCGTTAGCACCGAGCATAGGCCAAAATTTGAGGCCCTTCACCGGCATTTGATGACGTCTCCATATGAGACGTCTTCATATGCCAAGCACAAGTGTAATAATTTTGAGCTATCAAACATATGCAAATATTTGATTAACCTGCAATTTAGTCTGCAAGATTTTAAAAAATTGATTTGGTCTATATCATTAGGTCTACATCATTTGTTCTGTTTTATTTTATCTATAAGATAAGGTCATTATAAAAAAAAAAGCTATTTGTTTGCTGTATCTGAACAAAGCTCTTAAATGTGGATCAGTCAGCAGGTAAAATATTTCTTAACTTTTTTTCAGTTTGATTTGTAAAAAATTCTTGATGATTTATGAGAAACAAAAAAAGCAGACAAAACTGCTAAAAAGACACCTCCCCCACTCATGATTTTGTAAATACACAATTATTTATGAAAGGAATTCTGAGTTTGGATTTTGAAGGGGAACAAAAAAAAACATGCTTAAATATCAAATGAATAAAGACATTGCCATCGTAGACATTAAACTTGGAAGATTTCACCAATCTTATAATATGAGTGAACAAAGAAAAACACTAGTTCAGGCAAATTTATATAACTTAAATGTACACATACAATTCTGAACAATAAAATTAAGAAGCTTTTCAAAATGCTGACATCTTCTTTATGATATAAATGTGAAAAGATCAGTGATAAACAAACACAAATATGGATTTAAATCTTGAACTTCTTCCCTTTAGATAAAAACACACAAACAAGCACCTGTTCAATTACTTAACAGCACATGCACTCCATTGTACGTCCAAGACAAATGACAGAACAGCAAAACAGAAAACGAAGTAGTAACAATGTGGAATATTGTAAAAAAAAAAAATGCATCCTGCTACATGCCAACTTTTTAGTCATGCAACTACCCAATTGTTCCTTTACTTGTCACATCTTAAATTTTAAACAGGTAAATCTTTAAATAAATTACAACTGATATTACAAATGGAATTAGATGTAGGCAGACAAGAATGGCTAATCAGTTTACAAGTTACTCCTGGAAAGAGGCCGGCGGTACCTAGGTCATTCAGTAAATGTATTGTTGCTGAACTGACAGGTAAACTTTGATCAATTAATAATTATTACCTGTAGTTTGAAATTTAAAAACTCTTTAAATGCATGATGACATGTGATGTGAATTAAAGTACAGGTAATGTTTCTCTCATGATTTAAAAATGAATAATGTAATTTTTGTCTGTGATAGCTTTTAGGCTAAAAACAAACCAACATTCTGTGGGGTTTTGATGAATCAATAAATGTCTCCTACCTACATAACCATAATAATGTCAACAGTGAGCTAATAGAATACCTGAATCAAAACTTGAATCAAAATCTTAACCAGACAGACAAATGAACGAATAGATGAACACTGAAAAAAACTATAATTCACCCCTACCATCAACCCCATTTCAGTGATAAGAGACTGTTAGTTTACCTAACAGACCCACCTCAAAAGCCAAAACAAAATTATTTTTAAGCAGTTTTGACCACTTTAAATGCATATTTTACTTCTGAAAATATGGAATTTAAATTATGCATCTAGAAGCTACTTAACATACCACAGACTACAAGGTAATCTTTCATTTCTAGACTTTCTCCCTCCAAGAGCAACCTCAATCCTTCTTTATGTGCCACAGTCTATAAGGAATTCCATTAAGTGTACATGCTGGATTTTGATTTGAATTTGAATAATGTTTATGCCACACTGAACAGTGGCCCATGGTGGTGGTGAGAACCTTGTTACAATGTAGTCAGACAGAGACCACTGGCCTTCCGCAGAAAACTAGAAAGACGTCATAGTTCAAATTGCAATGCTACAACAACACGGCTATGGAGACCCCCATACTAGATATACTGTATAGTTGTTTAATTTCACTGGGAGAAAATTTCATGATTGTCTGAAAGGAACTTATTCAGAGGTATTAAATTTCACGCAACACCGTAACAAAAACAGAAGTAAAGCTAAATGAATATTTCATGGCATGTCTGATTAAATATGAATACAGTTTGATAGGAAATAACTTTTATAACTTTGATTGTTAACAAAATGTCTTTCTGATACTTCATAAGTGTAAAGTATTATATTCACAGGTATTTAATTTTGTGCCATTTTTGTTGATCATGAATATAGCGAAATTAAATCCCCAAGCCTAATTCTCACTTAATGTCAATATCTAAGCTATTCAACCTCTAGGCTCCTGCATGCACCAACGTATACATGTTGACCTAAATTCTGTTCCTTTCTAAATGCCATCCTCTATACACCTCAAAATTCTGCAGGCTAAATGTTACCCATAAAACTAATCTTTACCTCAATGTTAATCCTTAGGCTCTTACCATACAAAAAGTTAAAATTCAACTGTTACATTTCTTTTTACTATGACTTGGGTCTTTTCAGGTGTTTTGGAAATAAGTCTGTTTTCCGATACATATTTAAATACAATACAGGTAAATATAATTGTTTAGAAATCTATAGATTTAATCAAGCTAAAAATCAGGTGAATTGAAAGTAATACAATTTACTGGAGCAGAAATATAAAAACAAACTAGGTCAATTATTTTACAGTGAAATGAAGGAATAATAATATTCTATTTCAAGTGACAAACCAAATTTTGTTATGATTACTCTGAATGCTTTTCATTAACGAATTTGAAGGTAGTCAAAAAGAAAATCAATATACTTGGTGCTATCACGAAAGTTTACATAATTTGTCTCAGAGTATATGTTTTGACGACAAATTGTGCTAATTGATATCATTATTGCCATGTGTTCTGTAATAAAAATGAAAAGAAAACGATTTTCAAAGACTGCCTTTTCATTTAAAGTTTTAACCTTGACCTTAAAAGGTGCTCTTTCACAGTTGGTCACGAAAGACTAAAAGATTAATTTCAGGCCTCCGTAGCCGAGTGGTTAGAGCATCACACTTTGAACCATGAAGTCAGCATAAATTCTGGTCAGCGCAGGTTTGAGTCCTGCTGGAACCTTAAAGCTGATTTTTGTGAGAAAGTTTGCCATTCAATTTGTGGAAGGCTGGTGGTAGAATAGGGACTTTCCTGGACCATTTTGGGGTCCAGTTACCTGACCTATTTCCAATGCCAAAATGGCTTGTATTTTTCTTTAAAAATATGTAAAAAATCTTTAACAAATTGCTCATATAAAATTTTCTGTTTTATTTAAAACAGTATATTTTCCCTTTTTTTTTCAGACCCTGGACCCAGATTTTCAAAAGTAGGGAAATCCCTATAGAGCAAACAGACCTTGCAAGCTTTCATAAACTTATCCATACCTTTACAACAACATCGGCTCTTATCTGAAGACCAAAACAATCAATTATACATAATCTACCATTAATGAGGAGAAGTAGAAAATCTTTTCACAAGGAGATCATATTCTTACATAAAAAATAACTTTGTCTCCAGCCAAGCTATTGACAAAAAAATAAAGAAACATAGAAAATTTGGGACTTAGTAATACGTAACTGTACTCAACTATACTGCCTGCCACACATGTTGATAATCAACAGATATCACTTTATCACCTGAAATCTCCAACAAGATATGGGAAAAGGTAACAAAAGTTCATCAGCAAGCTATCTCCGATCTACAAAGATTTTGTGCAGGTTCCACTATTATCAACTAATTAAGATAAAATTAACAAAAAACACAACATATGCCTCTCCTCAGATAAAATGAGCAAATGCAGCATTCCAGATTTATTTGATATTCGATGTACAGCTACCTCTCTGCACTAGCATTGGGGAAAAGGTAACAATTGTTTGTTTGTCCTAGCCGAGGGTTGAATTTAGCATTTCGATCTCACTAGTCAGTTGGACTAGTTGGAAACAAATTTTACTAATCTTATGACAGATTCATCCGTCCCAAAGTATTGCGACAAATTACAAATTCGGCATTCAGCTTGATCGTGAGTTTGAGTCCAGCCGGCAGCAGGCTGGTTTCCTGTCTTTCGGATGAGAAAGTGTCACAGTATGTGTCGGCACGTTAAAGAGCCCTCACTGCTCAATGGCCGTAAGTGACAAACATAGACCAAAATTTGATGCCCTTCATAGGCATTTGGTGACGTCTCCATATGAGTGAAAGATTCTTGAGTGGGACTTTAAACAACAATAAACAAACAAACTTAAACCTGACTCAGATTTGAACCTCAAATCTTGTAAAACAATGATTTACCTTGACCTTTTTGGGGTCTGGTTAGAGGACCCAATTCCAATACAAGAATGCCTTGTATCCTACCCCCACCCACCCTACCCAAAAAATAAAATAAATTGGCAAAAATTCCAAATCTGGAATTTTCAAAATAAAGAATATTTTATTTTCAAACAAATGTCTCTAATAAAGTTTTACTGTTTTAGTAAAAACGTCATATATATTCCCAATATTTTGTACCCTGGGCCACAAATTCAGGAGGTAGGAAACTCCCTGTACTGTAAGACCACTGAAACAACACGAAAAGATTAGTAACTCTGGCTCTTTGCACCTTGAGTACATAGAAATACACCAGGTTAAAATCTCAAATCAGAATTTCATCTCAGAATTTGTATTTAATTTTAACTCGTTTTATGTTGTCACTTACAAAATTTCTAAGTTCTATCTATATACTAAATTTTCATCCCTGGTTATTTTCGCCCCCTCACAACAGAAAATATTTGCCCCACCATAGCCTTCAGTTATCTACCTTGAAAATGCTGCCTTCATTTAATACTTGCCCTCTCATCTATGGGCAAAAGTTTGGAAAATTAAACAGAAGCAAAAATTTCCTGACAAACTATTAAAATCCTAAATTAGTGAAGCTGAAGTATTGGAAACTTGAAATGAAAATTTGCAACAGACTGAGCCAGTGGCTGTGAAAAGGGTCCTCAGGACAATACGGTGGAAAACTCGAATTTTTGATGTTTTCAGAATCTTGCATAGTACCTTTGAATTTAAAGGATACACTATGAGAATGATCACTAATAAGAAACACACCTTTTGTTTCGGGTGTGAAAAATCTGCAAAAATGAGAAACATGTCAGACAGAATTTGTTTTCTTGCATCTCACTGGCTATGTCCTAAGGATCCTTTTCTCAGCCACTGGCTCATATTTCCATGGCGATGAACTGGTCTTTCAAGACAGATTGCATTGCAAGTTGCAAATAAATCAGTAAATTTCCTTACAAAATCAGCTCACACATTGCACACATCATACTCACAATTAATTTATTTCTTAACCTGGTTCATACATAAAGGTATGTTTCATGTATTTTAACCTCTCTTCAGTTAATAAAATAATTAATTATCTGGCAATAATACTCTAATTTGAACAAACATGAAGTTTGAATTAAATGACACATGAAACAATTTAACATGATCGTGAAAAATTACAAAGGTTAATAACTTCATGTAAAACATACCTTAATCACTATTTTTTCATTCAGACCCCAGGAACCACACTTCCTAGAGACACTTCAAAGACTTTTAAGAGACGGAATTCTTTTCAACGTTACATTTTTACAAGCTTTGATCAAGATGTCCGATTTCAGACTGTCGACTTAAATTTCTGTCACCAACTCATTGACGACTTTAGCTCAGTCAAGTTCTCTGGTCAGATAATAATGAAAGGTAAGTTTATTACCTGTAATTAATTCTACATCTCTGTACAAGAACAGGTAACACATGTCTCCCACACATCCTCTGTCTTAAATCTGGCAGACATTTATCATCTAATTACCTGTTTGGGTATACCTTTAACTGAAACGTGTTATTTAAATCTTTTGTGGGGGCCGAATTGAGGAGTAATTTTTGTCTCTGATTTCCTGAAAGCTATTATGAAATAAGTTTAATTTCACCTCAATTTACATCCGAATTCAAATTGACTTTAGCTGATGGCATGGTTCAACATAACAATTAAAATATTATTAGAATTTCTATCAAAACATTTACTTCAGTGATGGAAAAATCAAAGTACTTATAACAAGAATAAGTGGTAAGAAAGCATTAATTTGTATAACATGAATGTCACAAACTCTAACTGTTCATAGGCTGACTACATTATATATGGTCTGTTCTAGCTCAATCATTAAATCAACCCCAAAATCACTTTGTAGGTTGATACAGTAAAATCCACATAACCTGGTGAGGTGATGTCCTGTGAACCCTTTCTTGACCTGGACGAGTTGAAATTTTAGGTAATAATGCATAACATTAAAATTACACTGACTAGAGTAAACGTTCCTAATTGTCATCGTACAGAAGATAGTATTTAGTGAGGAATAAAACGCTTTTCCTCATGCAGCTTGACATAACCGAAAAGTGAGTAGAATCATCTGTATGACAATCAAAAGGTTACTCGACCCCGCCATCTTATGTGAATCGGACAATATATCAATCTAACAACTAGTAAAAGTGAAGATTTTGATGACATCATAGTACAACATGTGGGAATGACATCATGACTTTTGTGGTTTCACATCTCGTTAACTTTTACTAGTGTAACCATTCAAGGTAATTGCTCTTTTTTATATTTCTTTAACTAGTCAACCCCTGTTGTCATATTTGGAATCATCCATTTCAAAGAATGGTAAAGTCCACTGAAAGAATTCAGTAGTGTATGCTTCAAAACTTAAATTTAAATTTAAATAATTTCACAGGCAATATCAACTTGTTCACCCCTGATTTATGACAGTAGATTGTGCTAATTTATAGAGTTGGGCGAGTCTAAATGAAACCTGAGGGATGATGAGTTAATATAAATTACCAAGATAATCATGTACTAAAACAACTGCTGATTTTGATATTGGTTGACACCTTGATTTATCAAAGAGTGGTCTTTTAAGACAGACTCAACTGTACCCACATTCTACATAAATGGAATACATGTATCCACTTATATAAAGCAATTCTAAATTGCAATATTCAATTGTCTACACCAAATAATAATTTTCACAGTCACAAGTGTAATATCCTATTCATCCCCCCAACACACACACACCCACAATAGAAAAGTTATAGGAACGACATGGGGGATGGGTAGGAAACTACAAATCTCCACTCAGTGTTCTCATTTGAATTTGACAAGATCACATCTGGGAGGCATTTATACTCAACAAACCATCTGGAAAATGGTGGAGAAGAGAACCCAGTTACCCAGGAAGAGACCACCAGCCTTCTGCAAGTAGACCAGCTTAGGTCCCAGCCGGGCTTCAACCAGAAGTTGGAATATTTGAATATTTGGTAGGGCTGCAACGATACAATCTAATGACGATACGATACGTATTGCGATTTGTCACTGACGATACGATACATTTACAATACACAGGAATAAAACATCTAAGTTGAAAATTCAATAATGACATCATTGCATTTCTGTGCACATACTTCTAAAAATAAAGTTTTTGTTTCATGTATCCTGTTTATTCTGTTTGATTACTCTTAATGTTAACTAAATGAGATATATCCTGTTAAATAAATTAGTGACTACATTCGTGGAGAAATATAATGGAGAAGGAACATTATACTTTAAAATGTTAATCAATCTTCTGAAACCATCACTGAAAGTACTCAAAGGTCATAAATAAGTCACAAGAAACTGCGCTATAGCTTTTGAAATAGCCTTGGTCTTAAGCGATTGATTGACATTTTTGTGTTCATTGATTGTTACGTACTATTTTGCCCCTGCGAATCTATGATTTATTCTAATTTTAGGATTTGATTCATAATTTATAATTTACGTTTGGATGATATCGTTTCAAGTTCGTGGTTTCATCAGTTTTGTAAGGTATATCCGTGTTACAAAGAAGACAAGTGGTGCGAGTTTTTCAAACTTACGTTGAGCCTCCTGAATTTGTATCTTTTTGAACCCCGAGTGAGCCCATATTGGCGACTTGTATGAGGAAGGTGCCGTGGGGGCACAAGTTCGTTCGTTTTCCTTGTGGGTGAACTGCTTTTCACCATGTTGTTTGTTTACCGGTAAACCAGTAATAGAGTATACAGAGTCTAAAACCGGGAAAGGATAAATCTGGAAAGTATTGAAGGTGTATCGTGGCATGAAATCAATGTACCGTGTATCGTATCGAAGGTAAAATACCATGATATATTGTAGTTCGGTATATCGTTGCACTACTAACATTTGGAATATTGTTTTATGCCACACTCAACAGTGGAGGAAAAAACCCAGTTACCTGGGAAGAGACCACTGGCCTTCCGCGAGTTGGGCTCCATCTAGCGCTGACCAGAAGTGAAAGACTTAATGGTTTAAGCGTGATGCTCTAATGACTCTGCCAAGGAGGCTCACTCTGTCTGGATATTGTTTGTTTGTTTGTTTATTGTTGTTTAACGTCCCACTCGAGAATATTTCACTCATATGGAGACGTCACCAAATGCCGGTGAAGGGCTTCAAATTTTGGCCTATGCTCGGCACTTACGGCCATTGAGCAGTAGGGTTCTTTAACGTGCCAACACCTACTGTGACACGGGACCTCCAGCTTTTACTGTCTCATCCGAAAGACAGGAAACCAACCTGTCGCCGGCGGGAATCGAACTCACGACCTCACGATCCAGAGTCGAGCGCGCTACCGACTGAGCCAGGCCGGCTCCTGTCTGGATATAAGTAGGATGTCTAGACAATATGTTTTAAAACTTTTTATCCATTATTCCTTGCACCTGTCATATTTGTTTTGTCTTTTCAGAGAGTTTATCGGGTACGCTGTTAAGAACTCTAAATATACAGTTTCAGAACATACATATGTGTTGTATTCAAACATGTTAGACATTTAAATTTATTTCAATATTTTTTTCTAAAAGGTAAAGTTTCATTTGGGTTTTGAATGAACAAAATGTGACTCATTATTTATGTACATGTATTACTGCAACAAAGTTAAAATTGCTCTGATTGAAAATAATGTGTTTTTAGGTTAATATAGGACAGATATTCACTAACATATATCCTGTTGCATTTCGAAATAGTCATCTAAATACAAGCTATTCTTAATACCAAGAGAATATGACGAGTGTTTTTTTTTCTTTGTGAATATGAGATTCAAAAGAACTTAGTGGTGTTTCTGCCCTTGACTTAGTTTTTCATTACAGTGAGTTTTGTACATAAAGACCCCCTTAGGGACATGTACCAAAACCAATCTTTTTAGGAAGGTGGTCTTTATATAGAGGTTGATTTGTATACAAATGGTACTATTGGGGACCAGGTGGTCTTTATACACAGGTGGTCCCTAAAGCAGTATTCATTGTACAAACATAACAATGTCTGGTAATTAGACATGTCCTGTAAATAGATGCATGCAAGGTTATGACAAGTATCATGGGGAAAAATGCTTTATTCCTCATGGATATTCGTGGGTATGACGGTGACAAGTAGGGACAATTGCTCTTGCAAGTGTATTTTTAATGTCGTTTTGCTTTATTACCTAAAATTTCAACTCATCCAGGTCAGCAATGTGTTCATTAGACTCTATCCTGCCAGGTTATACGGAGTTTACTGTATTTTACCCTTTATAAATGATAGCATGATAGATCAGTCCTTTCTATAGTGTATGGAGTCGGAGACATTATTTTAAGTTGCCAACAAAAAGGTATAGCTGAACTTTGTGTGTAGATAGAAATTAGCAATATGTTTCTGAAAACAGTCAAATTTGCATTAAAGGTCACCTTTGTATAAAGGTCACCTGCTTAGGCCATTAAAAAATACTTTTTGTTAACTTTTTTTATCATGAATAAACCCCTTAATAAAGACAACTTGTCTACAACAGCTACTTTTGGCTTTTCTCTTGAGTGTCCTATATAGACTAATCCTTCAGATAAAACCTCTTTTTGAGACACCAAATGTCTTGAGAGACCACATTTCAGTGGCAGCTGGGGTGGTCTCTCACGACAGGTTCCACTTTATATGAATATATATATTTCATTTTGTTTCCTAATCTACATTTATAAATGACGATAAAATCTGAAAATAACATACCTCATACCTTGGTGTCTACCTGTATGTTTGAGCCAGAAATCAAAAGTATAACACTTACACACTTTAACGAAATACAGATGATGAATTAAGGTAAGCTGTCAACACCTGTCATATAACAGTACCTGTATTTACCTGCAGAATTAATCTTATCTTCTGAAGAAACACCTTTGAATGTGACAATAACTGGACAAAGAATTCAAATCCTTTGCTGTCTAAGTTTCTGTTTAGTCAAGGCCTAACACAGAATTACTATACTACATGATGTTATGGCTGTTTAAGTAATATTACCTATTTCTTCAAACACTGCTAAGATATACACAGTCATTTAAAGTAGCAGCTAGATCTCCAGGAATAAAATTAGCATTATAGTATTAACTTGTATTGCTGCCCATAGGTTAATAACAGGGAAGAAATTACCTTTTCATTTGGTCACTTTTCAGATGACCTTGGATTGTAAGTACCTTATGTCTACCACATGGAAATATAAACTGTACATTTCATACAGGGATATAGAGTAAAACCTGCTTTAGCAATCACCTGTGTATAAAGACCACCTGACCACAAAGATCGATTTTTGCTGTTCCCAATAGTACCATTTGTCTACAAATCAACTTCTGTATAAAAAGACCACCTCCCTATAAAGACTGGTTTTCTTGTGTCTTTAGAAGGTCTTTATATACAAGTTTCACTGTAATTATGACTGAATAACAAGTCATCCAAATGTATATGTTAATGACAAAAAATATGTTTAGGGCTAGTATTGATATTGGTAGTTTTATGATACAGGTACACAGGATACAGTTACAGTTGAACATGTGCTTGAGAGACCACTCTCATGAAAGATCACCTGCCTTATCAGACCACTCTGTTAAACAAGATGGTTTTCTCATAGACACAAGATCATATTACATGTTATATGTGTACAAAATTTCATCAAAATCCATACATAAACCTGGGAGAAGTGGGAGGCACAAATTCTGTGTCTACAGACAGACAGCCATACATAAACCTGGGAAAGTAGGAGGTATAAATTCTGTGTCTACAGACAGAGAGAAAGACAAACAGACAACCTTATTCCATTATATCACCAAAACTTAGTTTGTGGGGGTATAATTATACTATAATCCTTGACAAAACTAAAGAACAAATACAACTTCTAATTGGGACAGAAAAACTGGGGGGCTCAGACATTATTTAAAAATGGTGGTGCTTGGAAGAGAAATTCACATTTTACACATGTATATATTATATGTTAACGACAGTGGATTCTTACAATAAAACTAAGTGTACAAAGTTGAAAGTTTTGTGTGTAGGCCTAAAAGTAAGAGTAAAATATTCATCTAACACTAGAAATTACTTTAACCATGAAGTGACTACATGCGTGATTAATACCACTACAGGTAACTGTCAAATGAAATAAACACTGGGCATTCAAAGTAACACTTTCCAAGAAAATCTTAGGCAATGGGTTAAGCATTTGGTGGCAGAATTCTAGGAATCAGGTTGGAAAATCTTACACTCTTAGTAGGCATATTTTCGGAGTTTCTAATTTGGTAACTTTCACTCAGACCTAAATATAATTTGACATCCCACAAATAACTTTTGACTCATATGACAGGGCTTAACAATCAGGTTCATCCGGTTGTCTGTGACAAGTCCATTTTGCCTTTGGACATGTAAATGTTACTTTTCACATGGCTGTTGAAAAAAAAAAAAAATTCAATAAGAATTATACTTTTTAAGAATAAACTATGTACATTTGATTTTAAATTCAGACAAGTAGATTTCAATACCATTTGTCCGGTGAGACAAGTTGAAATTTTTATTGTCAAGCCCTGTATGATGATTGTCTGATGTGTGTATGTGATGTTTGTATGTGATGTGTGTATGTAATATATGTATGGTATTTGATGTGTATGTGATGTATGTATGTGGTGTATGTATGTATGTGTGTGATGTGTGTATGTGATGTATGTATGGCATATGATGTGTATGTGATATGTATGGGATGTGTGTATGTGATGTATGTATGGTATTTGATGTGTATGTGATGTATGTATGGTAGGTGATGTGTATGTGGGATGTGTATTTGTATGTGATGTGTGTATGTGATGTGTGTATGTGATGTTTGTATGTGATGCATGTGTATGTGATGTGATGTATGTATGTGATGTATGTATGTGGTGTGTATATGTGATGTGTGTATGTGGTGTGTATGTGATTGTATATGATGTTTATAAGTGATGTCTGTATGTGCTGTGTGTATGTGATGTTTATATGTATTGTTAATATGTGCAGTGTGTATGTGATGTTTGAAGTGATGTTTGTATGTGATGTATGTATGTGATGTGTGTATGTGATATGTGTATGTGATGTTTATATGTGCTATGTGTGTGTGATGTTTGAAGTGATGTTTGTATGTGGTGTGTGTATGTGATGTTTATATGTGATGTTTATATGTGATGTATATATGTGATGTGTGTATGTGGTGTGTGTATGTGATGTGTGTATGTGATGTTTGTAAGTGATGTGTGTATGTGGTGTGTGTAAGTGATGTGTGTATGTGATGTATGTGATATGTGTATGTGGTGTATGTACCTGATGTTTGTAAGTGATGTGTGTATGTGATATATGTGATGTGTGTATGTGGTGTGTGTATGTGATGTGTGTATGTGGTGTATGTATGTGGTATGTGTATGTGATGTGTGTATGTGATGTGTGTGTGATGTGTGTATGTGATGTGTGTATGTGATGTGTGTATGTGATGTGTGTATGTGATATGTGTGTATGTGATGTGTGTATGTGATGTGTGTATGTGATGTATGTATGTGGTGTGTGTTTGTGATGTGTGTATGTGATGTGTGTATGTGATGTGTGTATGTGATGCATGTATGTGATGTGTGTATGTGATGCATGTATGTGATGCGTGTATGTGATGTGTGTATGTGATGTGTGTATGTGGTGTGTGTATGTGATGTGTATATGATGTTCAACTAATGTTTATCTGTGCTATGAACATATCCCAATGCTGTGAAGATCCTTTAACTCATTCACCCCTTAAGACACATTTGGACTTGTCTAAGTTATTGATTTACAGAAGAGTCCATTGCTTTTCTAGGGGTTGATAAGTTAAACATTCATGTTTACCAAAGGTTGTACATCACTTTTAAAATCTCATTAAAATGAAGAGACCAGAGAAGTGTTCTATATAGTAGACTACAACACTCAATACTCTTTATCAAATACAAATGGATTGTTTAATTTAACATTTCATTAACATATTGCTGTGAAATTTAATTTTAATTATGATCTTGATATGAACTTATCATTTCAAATGCAAATGAATGTGTAAATTTAAATAAAATTTGGTGATGTAAATTTGTATTTACAACTAGATGTTTATGCTTATCTGAAAAATTGTCATCAAAAAGTCAACATATTCTATTTATCTCACCTGTTGACCTACCTATCTATATATCTATCTCTATCAATCATTCCATCAATTTAATGATCATTACAAAATCTATCTCTCTTAGTCTCTCTCTGTTTGTCTGTCTCTGTCTGTCTCTCTGTCTGTCTCTCTCACTCTCTCTGTCTGTCTCTCTCTGTCTGTCTCTCTCACTCTGTCTGTCTGTCTGTCTCTGTCTCTCTCTCTCTCTCTGTAGTTTAGTAATTTCCTTTATAGATTCACATACAAAATATTATGTTGCATTACGTATATCATTATTTAATATAATGCATTGTCTTTCAATTCAAACATCAAATCACAGATTATGTCCATTATGGTTGATACAAACAGCCACTGAAAGTACATGTAAAGGGGATGCAAAAAAGTTTCAAAAGTTTTATAGCATGTATGACCGCCATTTGCGCCAACGCATTCTTCACACCTAGGACACAATGAACAAATCAAGTTATGCAGAAATGCATGGGGAATGTTCCGCCATATGGGCAAGAAAGAACAACGCAAAGTGTCTAATGTAGCAAGGGAGTTTGGCTCTTGATGTAGACGTAGTTCAATTTCATCACAAACAAAATCTATAGGCGATAAATCGCGTGACATCATAGACCAGGGTAGCACATTCACGTTTTGTTGCTGTAGATAGCCACTAACAACGCATTTGGTGTGCGGTTGTGCATGGTCCTGCTCCAGAATGACCTTACGCTGGTTGTTGTGAATGAATGAATAACATGCTGGCATACAATCTTGTCACGGTAGTGTACACCTGTTACATTGCCCTCCACTATCACCAAAGGGGTCCTTCCATGTGTTGTAATTCCACCCCAGACCATAATGCTCCCCCGCCGAATTGGTGGCACTGAATAACATAGGCATCAATGTACTGTTCTCCAGCAAACAGTCCGTAAACAGAACTTCCAACCAATCTCTGTTATTGAAATGACAATGCCTCCTACACCACGCTAATCTTGCAAGACAGTGACGTCAGAGCAGAACAGGATGGATAGCAGGATGTCAGGAATGGATGTTGGCCTCTTGCAATTTGTTCCTTATGGTAAGAGGACATATCTGTCGATGCCCAAGGATGCTTCTAGTGGTCAAAGAAGCCAATTGGAATCAATTACACAAATGTGACGTCCATATATACGTATCTTGCCGACGTGATGTCACATGCAAGCGTCCTGATCATGGGCGGTCCCGAACAGTGCCAGTTTGCTGATATTGTCTCCTTAAAGCATTTAAACTGTTAATATGACCTCCAAACTGCCTTGCCACGTACACTGCTTTGAGGCATCCCAGCTTCCAGCATCGCAATAGCACGCAAACGATCATTTTCAATCATGCAAGGCATGTCTCAATCAAAATTTTATTCTAAAAACTAATGTTTTTCTGTTTCAATACATTGAATGTTGTCAATAAATGCAAGAAATTCTAATCAGTTACTAACCATGTGTCGCTTAGGCTCGAAACTCCAGAAAAGCGTGCTGTGGCCAATAAGGCGAATAAAATGCGATATTTAACTAATTGAGTACTCAAACACGCGTTTAGTATATTAAACTATGCCTTTATGAATTAAGAGCAATCAAAGAATACTCTTTTGTTTTTATTTAACTTTTACACACACATATACAGTCAAACTTGCATTAGTGACCCCCCTCATATAACGACTTCCTGTCCATAACGACCGTATTTGGACTGCCCCTTGAGAATTACTATATATTTGCCCTCTATATAGCAACCACCTGCCTTATGCGACCGGCGACCGCTGTATTTTATCCGCCAGTAGTTGTCCTACTTGCATATAATGACTGCTTATACACTTACTACTCGTGGAAGGGAGATAACTCGTAGATAATTCTTGTGGGACAATTCGAGATCTAATGAACAACATGGCGCAATACACGATGCTTTGACAGTCACAACACACCTGGAGGTGTCAATTAACGCCC